>JANBPT010000736.1:0-24477 GCA_027575765.1 Tieghemiomyces parasiticus
TCTCACGCTGGAAAGAGAATGTTGCAGGACCCCAGGTCGTAGGCCAGGAGAGAGGGGTGCGATTCGACACCTCCGTAATGGCGGGGCCTGAGCCACCGTAGCTGGTGTGCAATGAGGGTGAGGCCAAGTACTACACAGCAGTGAACTGTGTGGTCAGTTTAAGATAATGTGATGTATGGCCGGACTTAGTAAACTTGCAGAGGCGGTCTAATTTCAAAATATATGGAGCCCTGGCAAGTGAATCGAATAAGAAAACGATTGAAAAGCGACCAAAGCGTGGCGGATAATGCTAGCGGTCAAGTTATGATATTACAGAGTTATTGCTATTTAACCGGATTTAAGTTGGAGTGCAAGGACATGTAAAAAGTCATTATAACTTTGCGCCACTGGCACATCGAGCCACCAAGAGCACAAGATTACACGCTGACAACGGACGCGAAAGATCCGGAGTTTCCTTCTTCAATTACTTCAGATGTGTAATTAGTAACGCCGATTACGGCACACGAGTTCATCTTACGATTGTCACCCATAGGCACATTGACTCGAAGTGGTGCACGAGGTGCAGGTACTAAACGATGGTTTGGTGGTTCAACCGATATCAGTTATAAGTGTATGCAGCATTTTGGAGCTTTAGAAAAAGTCAGTCGCAAGCGAGACAAAAAGGAGGGCAGGGTTACTTGTACAGGAAAAATAGTGGGTGATAGTATTCGGAAGGAATACGAAATGCAGGGTACAGGGTATGAGGAGGAGCGCGGTGGCCAAAGCGACTATGATAGAGAGAACCAGATACGCTTAATGAGGAAACTTTGAAGGAGTATCACTTATTGGTGGATGGGCGAACGACCGAGTCCCTTTCCTCAGAATCGGATAAGGGTGGCATATACAAAAGAGGTGGAGGAGAGGAGGCTACAACGGCACGATGGGGGCTCGGCTATTGCAGGGCGATGTAGTCATGATGATCACGAACCCGTCGCATTATCAAGGAGCGTAGGGGTCGCATGCTTGTGCATGCGACCAACGGATAATTTCTAAAAGTGGATGACCCTTGTAAGGGATGGCTCCGGTCGTATACTGCAATACAGCCCATGCACCTCTGTTTCGGACAGAAATACGGAGCAAGTCGCAGGTACGGGGTGAAGGGTCGGACGCCTGCATTGCCTATACCTAGTATTGCACCACCGGCCGACTGGGAGGTACGGAGTACATGGTCCACACGTGTCCCGCTAGCCGAAAATCAACTCATTCCCGAGTGAAACTTGTGTGATTGCTAATACAATAGGTCAGAGTAGACCCGTCAGGGGCGCTATAGAATGCCGGTGACTCTGGTGAGAGTCGCGGGCAGCGAGCTGGGGCTTGCAGTGAGGGGTGGCAGACAAGGGCCGTCGACTTTCTAGCGGAGGGGTGGCTGAGGGGGTCAACATGTGTGCGGTCAGTCCTTGAACGGCAGGGGTAGTGGCGGCAACAGACGATGAGGCGGCGGAAAGAGCAGGCGAAGTTTGTACAGATGTGGGCTGCGGAGAAGCGGTAGCAGGGGGATCTGGGTGGAGGTAACGGTCCCGGGCGGCGGCCAGGGTATCGTAAGCGTTATCGCGAGTGTAAAAGGCGGTGAAAATGTAGCTGCGGTTGGACGACTTGATGCGGATCACGTTAGGTAAGATCCCCATCAGGGACTCCTTGTGAATGCTCTGGACAGTACCAAAGGACAGGGCAATGTTGACCGTTTCCGGGTACTTGGTGGGTAACGGCACGTTGAATGGGAAATGCGTAGGCGGTTGGTGCGAGGCCACCGACCTATCCGTGCCATGGGTGTTTGCCGCTTGGCTGTCGCATTGTTGTCCAGAATGATGTTGGTTCTCCGTGGCCAGGTTGGCGTGGTACAGCGCATAATTAAAGCGGATAAACGGATTCATTCGCCGGCCGTGAAAATAAATACCATGTGGTGTAACATAGAGAACACCCTTCCAGAATACGTCCAAATCGAGAGCGCACTTGAAACTGGCGTACATGGACCGAATGATAGCCGAGTCGAGGTCGCAAAAGGTCCTCCGGAATTTGCGCTGGCGCCGAGTGGTCTTGTCTTTGGGCTTGGACCGGCGACCCCTTTGGCTAGAGGTACTTGAACGGGAGAAGAGGGAGGCTGACGAAACCGGGGACAGAGGGCGGGCAGCCACTTCAGTGCAGTCGTTGGTGAAGGCGACCAGGGCCCCTAGGGCGATATCTGCGGAAAGGGGTCGGGTGGGCAGCACCGGGGACCGCTCCGGAGAGGCCACCGCCGTGGTAGGCGATGGCACGTCGCCGGCACTGATGGTCGACGGTGTGCCCGTCAAGCTATGGACCGGAGGTTTGGGCCGACCAAAGAGTGACATGCGCCGCTTAACCCTGGTGGATAACGTACAAAGGTTTGGCAGGTTGGTCATGGCGCGTCCAAAAAGAAACGGAAAGGACGAAAGGAGAACTGTTGAGGGTGGGAGGAGTGTGGGACCTAATGTGGTGTCTGGTTGACGTGCATTGCAAGTGTATGCAATACAAAAAGCCAAGAGGGTATTACGACGGTGTCGTCACGTGTCGCTATAGTAAATGAAGTAGCGAGTTGGAAGCGACAAAGGTAAAAATCAAAAGAGCAGTCAGCTTTTCAAGCCGAGGCAAATGGCGCAAATTGAGAGAATGACGAACAATGACGCCTTTTCCAAAGGGTGAAGGCCGGAGGAGTAGGTTAGGCAGGGCAATTCTTTTATGAGGTGAGCGGCGACAGGTAAAAAGGGTGACATGTGAGCGGTGACGTATAAGGTTTGGATATGGTTAGGATCGTGGGACAGATGATGAAGCCATGGTTGGCTTGATAGCGTTCGTCAAAGTATTGAGGCCGTGTAATGAAGAGGATATGCCTAGCAATGCTCAATACCGATGCACGGGTAAATAGGGGTCTTTGAAGGGGCCTGCCGCGTGTCGGAGGATGACCCTATCAGCCCCAGCGGAGGAATTAAAGAGGACAACCCAACCAGTCAATGAAGACGATATATATAGATTGGGGATAAGGAAATAGGAACACAGCCGGGGAGACACTGGCGGATAAAAAATAACCTCACCGCAGCTAAGCCTGGTGAAGGAGGGAGGCGGTCCCGCATGATCCAACCTTCACGAGCCACGGCAGAGTGTTAAGGTAGAGAAAATAGCAAAAACTTGACCGCTACTTAAACCGAGGTTACCGGTGCGACGGTGAGTAATAGAGAGACGGAATGGCCAGGGAAGGCCGAAACGGTCAGAACTAGCGGTGGTGGTAGCACACAGGCTTTACGCGTAAACAGTGCAGGCAGTAGCAAAAAGAAGGAAAGGGGAAAAAAGGAAGAGACGGTCGTCGGCAGACCGCGAGGGCCGTCGCCATAACCTAGGCAAGAGGTAGGGCTAGGATGAACGCGTATGCAGCGGACGTGGGAAGGGAGACCTACCATAAAACTGAACTGGCGGGAGGGTGTCGTTGTTATTGTTGAGTAAAAGGCGGGCTTGGCGAGCGGGCTTCATATGCTGGCACTACAGTCAAATGGCGGCGGTCTTCAACTTGGTGCGGCGGAGAGTGCGAGCAATGGCGGAGATGTAAAGGGCAGTTGACAGGTGTTGACGTGGGAGTGCTGAGCAAAGAGGGTTGAACGGGAGATATTAAAATACAAGGCTCAGGGAGAGGATGGAAGGGCTGGTGGCTTCCCAATTATTGTATCGGGCAAGCACCCCAGGAAGGTAAGGTAGCAGAAAAGACGTTGGAGAGAGTGGGGCACTGCCGTATCAGGGGTCGGTGTCAAAAGTGGCAAGTGCTAGAGTTACGAGTTGCTTATAGAAAAAAAAAAGAAGAAGGGGTTGGGCAAGGTAAAACCGTAGGTGTTTCGCAGTCGGGACTAGAAAAGAGAGGGTGGAGCGCCCGGGCGCGCTTTTATAGATTTTATAAGGAACTGTGGTGGTGGTGGACGTCAGCTCACTTTTCGTCAATCAGCTCAATGGCTATTTCATAATGACTGGTGCATATTAGCTTAAGTCCGCCACCAGTCCACCGGATATGCATAGAACCAGCGAGAACCGGGGGAGGTGGCTGATTGGCCGACTGCGACATAAACTGACTAAGCTCTATCGCGAGTGAAAATAAGGCAATGGATGGGGCTTGCTATGCATATAGAGACAGCTGGTGCCGCGTAATGCCCGGTCGCTTCCCATAAATGACCGAATTGCCCAGTTCGTAGGCCTATTATTTTTGCATGCACTTGGTTGGTTCGATATTGACGGGCCAGCGGGCCAATGGCCGAGTCTGACGGCCGGTCAGTGGCGATCGGCCCCGGTCGTTTTTTGCCCCCCCCTTCTCGTCCCGCCTCTCCTGATTACAGGCGCAAGAGGGTGTTGTGGAGGTGGAAGGTTGGGACGCTGGTGGAGGGCTGGTGAGACGTATTTCGCATCTGTTTGGATGCATTCGCTCGCTTGGGCCGGCGCGAAAACTAGCGCGTTCCCCACCACTTCACAGCCAGGTAGAGTTGCTTCATCAACCCTGCCTGCTGACCGCGGTTGTGCGGGTCCAACATATCCCCGCCCCTGCTTGCTGTCCCACCAGGTCAGCTGCCCGACCAACTCCAAGGAGCTGAGTACAGGCACCCTGTCAGCCCGACGACCCGCGCCTCCATAGCCCCAGGTGTAACCTCGCCGTGGCCGAACGACGATAGCTACAAGTGCAGGGCTGGCGAGAATAGTCAGGCCATTAATTTTAATATACACTCGCGGAAAGGGCTAGGTGGGCGGCTGGTCGAGCGTCGCATGGCCTGATCAGCCCACCCCTTCGAGAGAGGGAAATCGACCGCTTCTCTTGCCCCTTTTTTCCCTTCGCGCCCCCCGCCTTGGCCACGGAGCATATAATCAGGTCACACAGACACAGGCAGAGCTCACGTGCGTGCACCCAAAAATGCCGTAGTCAGGCCATCCTCAATCGGCCCCGCCGCCTTGTTTTGGTAGGATCGGGCCTCGGGGGCCGAGTGAGTGGGTCCCGCCATCGCCGCCTTGACAGAGGGAATCAGCGGGAAGGGGAGCCATTGGCATGTGATAATGGGATTCGCGCTAGTGCATACAGTCGGCAGAAGCCTCGTCCCTTGGTGCATTGTTCTACAGACTGCTGGCAGCGACTGGGCACTTGGGGTGGAGGCGGTACTTGGCTGGCTTTTCGTTCAGGCACACGTCAATATCGCTTGCGCCAGCTTTCCCACTCCATCGGCGCCATTAGACAGAAGAGGGAGGGCTAACTCGAAGACTGCACCACACCCGATAATACGCCGGGACGCTCTGTTGGTCACCGCGTAGGTATATGCGCCGTAATCCAGCTGGCTGCAGTGTATGCCTAGTCACGCACCTCTCCTCCCGCCCGTCCAAAAATCGACCAACATGGGCCCTGGCTCCTGTGCACCATGAGCTTGGTCCGCACGCTCTGACGTGTTGGTCCCAACCCTCTTGCCTCCGACACCACGGATAATGCCCCAGCTGCGCTATTGGCCGCGGGGCCCAGAGACCCTCCGGTTTGCGCGCCAGTGGTCAAATTTATCGAGCGACGGAACTGCGGCACCAACGTTATAAGGCGGGACGCGGTGGAACTCGCCGATGGGCGGGCTGGATTCCGCCTATCGCTGGCGTAGCAGCCTGGTCGGCAGGATTGTTGCCGCTGCCACGAACGAAGGGCCGGGGAAAATAACGGCAGGACTTGGTATACTGCTTACATTCTGGCTGCCCTGACCGCCCCCGCTTAATGATGTAGACTACGAACGAATACCACCAATAAACCTTCTTAGTAAAGCCCTCTTGGTCAATGTCCACGTAACCCACTGTTTTCCGATGTACCTTTAAGATGCACCTTCCTACGTAACAGTACCTGCCAAGGTTGCCGACGGCAGTGCTTGCACCCCTTCCCTTATTACCTGACTGCCCTCTGGGCCCCGTCTTGCCGATTCGGATTGTGACTTGGAATATAATTGGTTGACGAATGTCCTGTCCAATGATCATACCCTCGTAACGACCTACTGAACCCGCAAAGGTCTGTTCCGTGCTACTCGAGTAGCCCCGTCAAGATACCTCGAGCGGGCCACCAACAGGTAATACAGTGTGTCGAAGAGACGGTCTTGATAGATTTTTCACCTGGCGTGCATACCGCATGTCATACCAAACTGTACGCCTTTCAACCAATATAGTGTTTACCCGTGGTCGATGATATTGGCTAAATCATATAGTCTATCCATCCACTTGGTCCTCCGAGGTACGAGAGCTGTGCAGCATGTGCTCTGGAGCAGTACAATGACAGGTACCCACTGGTATACAGGAGCTATCACTAAACCACCCATTTTTAAGCCGGTCATAGAAGACCGTTGCGGCTGGCCAGCATGATGAGGACCAAGGTACTGATCATACAACCCACTGGCAAGGATTCTCATGTGTTCTGGCACTGCCGTCATCTCTGACTCGCCAAGCCATCTAGAGGCCCACCTAGTACTGTCGATCTTATAACCGGTCCTCCCATACCAATTAGGAGATATACATATCCAATCGCGTTGAAGAGCTAAAGCTACTTGCTAGTGCCATTACTACCACGCTGCTGCAGGAGAATAAGTTACCCAACCAAAGATAATCTGTTAGCATAGTACTGTGAAGGTTCTCATAGTCCCACTGGCTGCGAGGTTCTAATCGCTGTCAATAGGGCTTGGTGTGTCATTTTATTAATCACATTCAGAAACTAGGCAGTGTCGTTATAGAATCGATGCCGATTTGCCAAACGTTGTATTAGGCAACCAGACCGGAATTTCCAATTGGCACCTTGGCATTAACGAACGAGGAATGTTGGTACCGCAACACTGCGACGGTGCAACCAACGCAATATCCGCCACCTCAGGTGCGATGGTACACTGTAAACTTGGCCTAACTGCCAATTACGGAGGAGGGTGCCCTATATAAACACCGAAATGGAGCAAAATGCACGTTTTGCTAAATGCTGGCAACTTGGGGGCCGGGGACACTAGGTAAAAATAACTTCACCTAGTACAAAAGTTACCTATTTGTTGACTCTCGTGCCGTTGTGTGGTGCCTAGAAAACATACTAAGGCTAACGCATGCCTACCCCGCCCAAAATCTCTCCGACACCAGTATGATACCCTGTAATTGGGCAGCCCGTACTCTAGGAGTTCTATGCAACTTCTCTCGAATCCACACTTATAACGTACGAACTCACGAAGCTTTTTACCCTTCCAGGACCACCTCCGAAACCACGAACCCTGGCAACCCCAACTCGCCATATGAGTTACCGAGTCCGCCTCGATGAACCCATTCCCCGTTCTCTGTCACTCACACGTTGTATTACTTGCCAGTACGTAGAACTCGCCAACTCCGGGTAGCCCTTTACTTTTTTTTCACCAATAAAACCCTCTACTACGCCTTTTCACCGTTGATCCCCACCCCTCCCCTTACGGGCACCACAGGTATGTAGGCTGAAATTTCCTGGATTAGGCTACAATGCGGCTCCTGGTGGCATTTTTGAATCGTTTGGATTACGGTAACGCTAAGGAATTACTTTGTCCGCTGCAGCAGTTAAAAATTTAGAATTAACGGTAGTCTACACCTATTGGCGCGTTAATTGCGTTAGAAACTTTAGAAGTAAGCTGTGGAAAATTACCAGGTTTATATTTTATAGGGCGTAAAAGGTTTTGGGTGTAAAATCCACCTTGATTTCCGGAGAAATCAACCTAAACATTAAGTGGCAGGGATGTGTCGAATAGAAAAATGAGCAAACAGCTAGTAATAGCATTAGGTAGATGCCAACGAAATTACTGGTTCGTGCATGGAATAGGGAGGTACTACTTCAGGAGGTTCGATAACAGCAAAAGGAGGTTAAATAGCCTCTCAGAGGAAGATTTAGAGGAGGTAATAGAATTATAGATTACGTTTCACATTCTCAAATGAAATATTCCTACGGATAGACCCTCGAATTGTACCCTGACTATGTGAATTACTACAACCAGACCCGCAAGTGTTACCTAGACTTCTCGTGCAAAGGCGTTACGGAACACAGTCAATACTATACAATTGAAAATATGCTGAACACAAGTCAAAATTACGGGGGCACATTATCGCGGACCAGAGATACAGCCAGTCTTTTAGGTCGCCCTGCAGCGCCATTTAAATAAAGGCTTCGCCAATCCCTATTGATGTATTTTCGTCATGTCGGTACTTGAGCAAATCTGCTGACGCTTGACAGTTTATCCCTTTCACCTCGATTAATCTTTTGGCTAACAATTTGGCCGAGGACATGTAGTAAGGCAATTTCCACGTCTGTCGTACTATATAACCCACGGATAGCTGTTATCTACGGGGATTGTCATGGGATTGGCTTTCTTTACCGATGCCAATACTCTATTATTCATGTAACTTCAAATCCATGGCATAGCTTGGTCTTCTCATTTGTTAGCGTGCACGGCCACGCGGTTAATTTTATCAAGCATAATAACAAGGAGGAGAATTTAATAGCACCTATTGTTTACTTCACTGACACGAACAATTCACGGTTCCACGCTTCGCACTTCCGCGAATAAAAGGAAACATCAAGCAGGTCCAGGCCGCCCGACACTTGGCCCACCATGACTCCGCTTCAATTTATGCATCACGACTTAAGCGCTGAACCATACTTATTTTTAATTATTGGGCTCTGGACCATACCTTCCATGCGTGACAGTCTCAATGAGGTAAGGTTCGTCTGCATTTAAGCAGAACTGAGCGTGACAAGTGTAGTGGGCCATCCGAATGAACTCGACGCTAAATGATGGGGGAACGGCCGCGGCTATACTGAGGAAGGTGGTATGGTTTGCTTCGAGAGAAAATCTTGAAGGCGCCCACACTGTAGAGAGCCGAGCTGTAGGATATCGTGGTTAGAACTAATCCTCCAGAGCCCTTTCCAATTAGGATTCAAGAACCAACTGTAACGAAAGCAACCATCCCCCACCTACTATATTTGACATCATGTGATGGTATATATTCGCCTTATTTAGGTCAACCCTGGTACTAATGTACTGGTCCTTTATTCTCTTTCACCATAGTTTATTCAATGACAATTTTAATTATAAAAGCCCCTCTTGCCACTTTCAAATTGCCTATGGTATGACTCCCCGACCGCATCATGATTCCACTGAGCGGCCATGCCTTGACGAGTGGGTCATGGCTATGAAACGCACCTGAGCCTTGTCTCACGGAATACTTCAAGGTTGGCTCGGCGTTCGCAACCGTGAGAGTGTAGTCCACAATTGTCAATCAGGTTATAGTGAAACTAAATAAACCCATCATAATATGAGGTTCGTCAAATTACGTTGAACACCTGGCATGCCATCGTGATTACATTGGGGCTTGACTTCTACCCTTTACCCTCTCTCTCTCTCTCTCTCTCCTGCATCCCCGTGGAAGGTTCTCCTGCAGGCTGCTATGCGCCCATAACCGCGCGGTTGGTGAACCTACCCCATGCTAAGTTATTCTCAGTTACCTTACATGCGTTATTATCACCACCGGCGACGATTTTCGCACCTTTCTTTATCGGGATTCAATCCCCGAGCGGATGATGAGGATGTAACGTCGCCCTAGCTACAGATAGAACAAAAGGACGACTGAAGTTGGCACGCTGTAGTGGTAGACAAAAGAGAGACAAAAGGGGGGGAGAGTGGTGCAGCGTACCGACGAAGGTGACCGACCGGAAGACGACCCCGAAGTAAATAGGGAATGGAAGATTAGGATTTCCGCATCCCACCGTCGTGATATGTGAAGGACTAGAACTGATTATTGATGAAAACGGCAAATAGAAGGCAATCAAAGCTAGACTAGTATTGGTTTCCTTTTCCGGCACCGTCTATAACGGGTGTGGTGAGGACCATCGGCCTCTGGGTGTAAGTAGGGCCAAGCCAGCGTCATGCCTCTGTAACTTCCGGCCCCCGCCTCTCTGGTATATGGGCTCGGAGCTAACTAGATTCAAGTTTGAAGAGTTCAGACATGGTCCAATCGATCAGTAGCCACAGTTACCTCCCTCCCACCCTAATCTTTGATATACTAACGATTCGGGTCCAATAAGTACGATATTGGTTAAATATATACCATTTCTTCAAAATGAGGTGTGGTGATGTTTCAGGTGGCTTGCAGATGTGGGAAACAACGGTGATGTGGGTTATTAAGAGAGAGAGAGAGAGGGGGCCACACAACGGCCCCAGACTGTATTATAAAAATTGATGAGAATGGGGGAAAAAGACGGAGATTCCAGCCGAATAGGGAGAAGTGGAGGTGAGTTTAGTGGCATCGACAAGAGTGAGAGCCAGACAGCGGGAGAAAAAAATATATATGTAAGCAAATCAGACCACATCATTCATTGACGATATGAGTAGATAATCCACAGCCTCTCAAGCACTCTACGTCGCCACCAGTCAGGCCACAGAGTATTTACTAATCCCCAGTGGGCCTGCGGCTGAGACTGGCCGTGTTTTTTTTTTTTCTTCTTCTAGATAAAAACCTACTCACTTGTCCGCCCATATTCACCGTATATCTAATCATTCTCCCGTTTTCAATTTTGCCTTTCTTTGCCATCAGCCTCGCTCCCTACACTCACTTACCAAAGTATCCCGGCAAGCGTGTATCACGGCCTTCACCGCCCCTGTCCACCTCCTTTTTCCCATTTATTATCTATTTCGCTCTATCTTGACCACCTGTGTGGCTGGCACAGCCTTCATCTCTATATTTTTTTTTGCTATTCCGCATTCCCTCATCCCCTTTCCGCACTGCAAGTCAATCCCCTGTGTATCAGTTCCACTTCGTTCTTTTTTCTGTCTATTGTGTCTCATCGTACCTGTTTCATTGGCAGCCCATGGCTGTCAATCCACAATCCTCCCTATCACGTAATTGTGTCTTTGCCCACATCCCCTCTCTTTTTCATATATTTTTCCTTGGACGCCCCTCCAACGTCAGCGTCGTCCCCTGCACTTTACAGTTCCACCACCCTTATTATATTCACTAAATGACATTGTAAGCATCAGCGTCTACCCTTCCCCGTTTTTCAGCTGCTCGGATATAACGGATTCATCAATTATTGTGGCCCAAGTCTTTCGTCACTGTATTCAGTTATCAACCTCTCCCCTTCTGACCACCACACAATACTAGTTAACTTCTCACACGGTGACGAGTAAGAACCATAAGTCAATACGTTCTTCCCACCTCTTCCACCACTTTACCCTTCCACTTTCCACGCCTGGTCTGTTAGCTTACTTCTTTCCCTTTATCTACCTTTTTACCACTTTCAGAAAGGTCACTGATGTTCTGCTCATTTTCAGTCTCGCCGGAAGCCACCCCTCGTCGCCACCCTTGCCCCTCGTCTGCCCGTGCCAACCTGCCTGCCCGCCGTAACACCATATCGACCGCGGGCGACCACCTGCCCGCTTCCCTGCCCACCGCCATGAGCCGCTTCAACCCCTTCGCCATGCCGGACGGCCCACCCCGTGGTGCCGACCGAAAGCCACCGTCGGCGCCCTCCACCCCCGCCAATCCTGTATCCCACACCACACCTACAGCCGGCACCCGTTCGGCAACCACTACCCGAGCGGCCGCCGCAGCCGCCGCCGCCACGGCCCTTTCCCAGGAGGGCGATGGGTTCGGCCAGGCACGCGCTCAAATGCTTACGTGGGAGACGGGTAATCACGCCCTGGAGGCGTTTATCCGCCTGCGTATTTGGGACCGCAAGCACGGACAGCTGATGGTTGTGGGCCGCGACGCCCATACCCTGCTGGACGAGAACGACCGTGAAATCTGCAACTCGGCCCAGCTTCAGCGTTTCTACCTCGGGGTCCGCGACATTATGCGTTTACCGCATAACCCCGAGGAACAGTGGGCCATCCCGCGCGGTCTGGGCCGTCGCAAGCCCACCCCGCAGGAATACAACCGTCTAGCGCGCCTGCTCGATGTGATTTGGGAAGGGTACCGGAAGGAGGCCCAGAACAGTGCCTCCTCCGCTGCCACCAGCCCAGGCAACAGCGGTGTGCCCGATGCCTCCGCCGCCCAGGCCGATGTGGCCGCGGCGGCGTCTACGGCCCTACCGACTGCGACCGGGTATGCTCCCGGTAGCGCGCGTCTATCCAACCTGACCTACGCTCAGCAGGTTGCCGCCATCGCCTCGGTCCCCGTTCCGACCCGTTTCCGGCCAGACCAGCAGTCGGCCTACTTGACGGCGCAAGCCCGCGGCCTCTCGATTCACGCCGCGTCCACGCCCACTCATCCGCCTTCGTCAGCGGGACTAGTGGAGGGAGCCCAATCCCCACAGACCCCGCAGTCGCTAACCCGGCACCTCATGTCGGCCGTGCGCCAGGGTGGCGCGCCCTCTTCCGACCCAGGTGCCGCGATGGACCTCGACCACGTGCCGAACGGCATCGGTCCCTACCCGGTCTACCTCGGTCAAGCCCCGCGGCCTGTACCGTACGGCGCCAGCGCCACACCAACCTCTCGCTCGTCGGTCGACCCGTCGGCCATGCCCGCCATGCCCGCCCCGGCGTCGGACACGGCCAACGCCAAGGTCTTTGTGGATGGCATGAACACATTTTTCCAGGCCGCCATGGCCAATATGACCGCCCTCATGGATCGGTACCGCGAAGACGTCAAGGAACTGAGTGAACGTCTCCACAGCGAACGTAGATCACGGAGAAGTAGCCACGCCAGCCGTCGTCGGGGCCGCGGGCCTCGCTTTTCGCGTCGTAGCAACGGGGTGCGGGAGTACGCTCCGGCCACTGTGGACCGACCGGTTATCCAATCCCCGTCTGCCACGGCATCCCCACCTGTGGTTTCTTCCGCCGCGTCCGTCATGACGGCGCGGACCCCGATCTCACCAACCGCGGCCAAAATCAACAGCCCCGTCCCAACGGACGGTGACGAGGATATGGCCGCTGGCGAGGACATCAGCGGTGTGGAAGTCGCCAGTGTGGGCGAGGAATTGTAGCCGGTCTTCATCCTACGTCCATGGTTCTGATTAGGCACTGCCTGATCCCGTGCTCGCACCCAATCTCCCCCGCCCCCCCCCACCTTCAAGGCTACTCTCGCGCACCTTCGGGGTGTTATTTTTATAAGCTCCTCCCTCGATTTTAATTCCGCTGTCGTCTGCGCGATTTCATGTGAATACTGACACCCATCGCAATCCCTTTCGCTCTCACTCTCAACTCATATTTTCTAGGGCCATTCGGCACGTTGGCCGTTTGCTCTCATCCCTCTCCGACACGCCGCCCACTGACCATATTTATATACCATCTATTTGCCTAAGCATATAATATACGTTACCTGTCATGCGGTCAATATACGGAGGATCGGAGTGTGACCTGTGCGGTGGCATAGACTCTGACCATGCACCATCCCAAATGTAAGAGGTCTGTGGCCTGCGACTTTCCCAGCCGCCTGCAAAGATGCGTGTAGAGTTATGCAGCTTATGCTTGTAAGCTGTCCGGTGCCACACCGCTGAGTAACCGTGGCCGACAGCGCCGTCCTTACTTGTACAACCCCACCCGCAAACATTCCCACCTGATGCGGACGCGTGTCCAGGTCTCCAGCCTCAACTCCCCCCCTCCTTAGGCTGGTGATGGCTGTCAACCTACACAGCAGCATATCCCTCGAAGTGGACCAGATGGGTCCGCAGCCCTAAGTGACTCCTCACTCTCATACACCCTGATCATAGCCAGGGGCTCGCGCTCCTGATCTCACTGTGGCTAGTCTCAGGGCTGAATCACAATCTATGGGTGAACTGTGGGGATTCGTTGTCGTCAATGCAAGAGAGGAAATGAAGGGTGCATTGATTCACAGACGTTGGAGGCCAAAATGTCTGGACCGATTGCATTGTGTGGACGTCCGTCGACTAATGCCAACGAAGAAATCCAATCGCCACTCGCCCATGATTTTGTCTTATTTGCCGGCGACCGTCTGGATTGAGACAACCATATCGTTCAATACTGCGAAGACTGCTTCGGTCGTAGAAATGAATAATAGCTTAGGCCATACTAGCCTTCAGATTATCCTGTATATATTTTTTAAGGGCTTGTCCGGCCAAGTACTACGACCAGTTGGACTAGGAGTATGTTTCCAACTTGACGTGCCAAGGCTCTACAACCGGCTCCAGACTACCTATTTGGTTGGCATACAATGCATGGACATAATTCTGGCGGGTTTCACGAGGGCACTGCCTAGTGTTTCGTGCCATGTATGCATGGTGATAAACAGCTTATACCAGACGACCCGCCGTCTTCCCTCTTTCGGCACCGGGATGGCATGTCTACACTTCACCGGCCATTGGGGAACTACCTCTTCACCGCATGTACTCGCCGCCGCAGGCTTAATTTTTCCTTCCTAATCATCGCTGCCATTCTGACGCATTCAGCAGCTGCTAACCTTGCTAGACTTCACCCCTATCGTCTCCCCCCTATTATCCCACCCCGCTGCCACGCTCTCCTCACCCCTGGCCCACACGGCCTTGCTCTCAAGTGCGCCATAGTGCCGACTCCACAGCATTGGGGCTATTTATACCCACCGACCCCCCCCCCACGACCCGACGGAAGGCCATCTCGTAGTCCCCTGATCCATCCGCAATTCTACGAACAAGTCTGTGCACTGGGCTTCCCCGTCATACATCCTTTGCCGCTTTAGCCTACTTACTGACAATCCCTTCCCTGCGATAAATTATTGTGGTACGCACCACCTTGTTTTCCTTCTCCTCACGCCGTCCTAATATCGGACTCCATCTACCTATCTACCTCTTATCTATCAACGCCCTCGTGTCCCTCGCAGCGATCTACTAATTTATCAACTTACTCTCAGGAAGCTGGCGCCCTTCACAGTCGATAATATATCTGGCAAAAGTATTATGTGTCGATCCCGCTCTGGTCATTTAGCACGCGACATTTCTCAGCAGGGTGGACTACCCCACTTCCCCCATACTTGCACCCTAAACCCGTTCTAGACAAGACTCACTCCCTCTCCATTAGCTCAACTAGATATACCCGTCCAGCTGCTTAAGGTAACAGACAGCGATTGTGAAGAATGCAACTTCGCCAATGTTTTTTTACCCTTCTCCCGCCTACATACCATGTACTACATTCGACCGCCCTTCCCTGGTGGCTTTTTTTTTTCCTTCCCAGTCTCACTTTTCGTAATTCTACGATTTTCACCGCGCCAGCTTCAGTACCGTTTAGCTTGGACGACAATTTCCCATGTTGGCGGGACACCTGATCTAACAGACCCCAAACCTTGCCTCCTTTATTTATATGCCTCCTCTTCACGTCCGTCTATCATCGTCTGCCTTGGGCGGTAATTGACTGTCAATCACTGCCTGTATCTACATGCCCTTGGTGTAGATTAATCTATCGGAACTATTAGGGTCGCTTAAAGCTTCTTGACACGTCCTGCATATCAACCAGCCTGTAGGAGACATTAGGCTGCGCTCTGGGGCCTGCTCCCTGTCACGTCCGCCACCCTCCTGCTCTGCCGGCTTCCATTCTCTTGGGCCTACGTCACTCCTCCTCTCCCATATCCTCTCACTATACCCTTCCTTGACGGCTCGTCCTGCCTTACTTGGCGTACTGAACTTAGTCAGTGCATTGTGGCTTACTCCTCCTCTCCCGTCCCTGTTGTTTTTTTTTGGTCTTCATTCGCCCTGACTAACACGCTCTCTTACCTCATTTTACCTACAACCCTCGCAACTCACTCCAAACCAAGGTACAATCGTCCCCGTTTTAGTCGTACACCCTTCTTTACGACCCCGACCCACTCGACTCCCTAATTCCCCTTTTCCCAATCGGGCTGCTCCCTCCTTTCTGTACTCGCACTTGGCCCCTCTTGTATCGCCCTACCGCTCCTGTTTTTTATTACTCACTCCTAGTCCTTTACCGCCCTCTTTCGCTCTCGCTCGCTCTCTCTTTCTCTCTCCTCTATAACCTTCATTTACTTCTCCACATGGCACCTACCCCCCCACACCATTCTCCTTCAACCCTTTCCCGCTCGTCGCACCCATCTGCTCCTCAACCTATTCGCTACTCTGCCACTGGCTTGATTCACTCCAAAGCCGCCGCCGTTTCCGTATCTGTGGATCTCCGCCCGGCCCACGGGACCTTCCATCCACCCCCTGAGCCGACTTCGCCCGCCATGTCTGCCCAACTTGCCGATTCCTTGCGGTGTCCGTCGCGGGCCACTTTTGAGTACGACTCCAACGCGTCATCCGAGATTGACCCCGCTGAATACCTCACCCAGAGTCAGCTGATGGAGCGTATGGCTCCACCTGAGCCCCGTCGGACCCCGTCACCATTTGCCGAGTCCACGTTTGGCAGCGAATTCGGCAGCGAATACGACTTTGACTCGCTAGGCAACTCCCACCGTCTTGCCCGGCGATTCGGGCACATCCGTCCGACCGCTGCCTACTCCGCCTCAAAACTGGATGCACTCCGCGCCGAGATCGCCCGGCGTGAGGCCAATGGAACCCTAAATTCCGAAGACGACCTGACCGAACAGTCCCGGCCCAGCACTATCTCGTCGCGAAGCCCGTCTCCGAGCACTACCCACGCTGCCGCCACGCAACCGACCAGTGAGGGTAATTCAACCCAGGTAGAGAATACCAACCTCCGCCTTGAGGTCGCCGCTCTCCGCGAGAAGCTTGACCGGTACGCGGCGATTGGTGTCACCGACCTCGAGCTCACGCTGCACGAACACCAGGCCCAACTCGACCGTGTCAGCAGCGAGAAGCGTCAGCTCCAGGAGGAGTGCCAGCGGCTGGCCGCTCGCAACGACTCGTTGCAGTACGCCGTGGACCACCCGGCGCCCTGCGCGCTAGAGCATGGCTCGACTGCGGAACAGGACCGGTTATTACAGCGCAGCCTGGACGACTCGGCCTCCTACCGCCAAAAGACCGAGCGACTGGAGGAAGAGAACGAGCGACTGCGGTTACAGGTCCAAGACCTTATTGACGGGCGTGCTGCTCTCTGGCGTGACAAGATGCAGCTTGGCACCGAGAATGACCAACTCCAGACCCAACTCGAAGAGACCCGCGAGGCCGCCGATAGGGTCACCCAACAGCTTCACCAAACCCTCGTCGAACTAGACGAGGCCAAAAGTAGTCTGCTATGCTACGAAGGGCAGGTCCAGGCTCTACAGCAGGATCTGGCTTACGCACGGTCGGAGGCCCATCCGGCGTCACCGCGTCGCGTCTCTCCCGGCTCCGTAGTTACCAGTCCCTCACCCGCCACCGCCTCGCTAGCCTTTCCGCGAGCGCACCGTGGCGGCAGCATCCTCAGCAGTACAAGCGGGACCCAAGTTGCGCTACCAGACACCTACTCAGTAGAATCCACGCGTACTACTGGTCTCCCCTACGTCGCCTCTCCGCGGCCGGGCCGCCTGCGCGGTTCGTCCAGTGTCGCCGGCGACGCCCATGGCCTTGAGACCTACTCCTATGGCCTCGACGCGCACCGTGCCATGGGCTCCCGCGGCTCCAACCTACCGAGTCCGCGCAGCGAACTGGGCCGCCCGCGAGGCCTGACCGAGAGCACCCACGGCGGCGGCAGTGAGGCCTACCCGGGCACCAAGTTGGCCCTTGAGTGTACGATCGAGAAGCTTCGGTTCGAGCTCCGCGACGCGCGCCAGCGTAACCTCGATAAGGCCAAGCGGATCACTGATCTAGAAGGCCAGCTGAGCATGACTATCCGGTCGCTCAAAGTTGAAGATGCCGGTCACCGACAGCGCCTAGACTCCTTGCAGCAGCGTGCCAGTAAGTACAGCCACGAGCGCTCCGTCCTGGCCGAGGAGAACGAGTCGCTCCGCCAGCGGTACGACGACTTCCGGCGGCGGGTCGAGGAACTCGAAGAGGCGGTCAAGGAATCCGAAATGACGGGCAGCCGTCTGCGCCAGGAGCTCGCGACCAAGGACGCCATCCTCGCCGACCGCGCCGATGGTCGCAAGAGTCCCGCACTGGGGACTCCCGACCGGGCCCACGCCGGTTTGTTTAGACACAATGCCCGGCTGTTGGAGGTCGTCAAACTTAAGGAAACCGAGATTGCGTACGAGCGCGACCGCACCCACATGTTGCACGACGTGATCGCTTCCCACAAAGCGGACTTGACCCACCTTCGCGAACAGTGCCGCGAATACTCTCGGATCATCAACAAGTTGATGGGATCTGCCGAGGAAGTCGACACCCTCAGGCCCGCCGTCGAATCCGCCCTAGGCTACCTGACACCCACGTCTACGTCGCGGCGAGCGGTCCGCAGCCGCGAGTCGTCGGTGCAAGGGTAGTAGACTTCGTCCACCCTTAATAATCTGTAATATACTGTACCTCCAGCAATCATCAATGTTTCACACTTTATTCCTTCGTGGTATCTCGCAAAGTATTAAAATTCCTTACGTTCTTTGGGCTTATGAAGCAGCGGTATTATCGAGGGGGTCTGTCCACCAGGCGAGTGCTCGACCAAATGGGCCGAGGGGAAGTGGGGAGGGAAACCATAGCAAGGTTGATGTAAAGAGTTGGCCAGTCGGGGGATTAGTATAGAGTGTGGAGATACACTCAATAGTCATGGTATCGTTTTCTATCTGCGAGACGTAACAGGGGAGCGGTAACTACAAGATCCCTTCCCCCTTATTAAAAAGCCGGCCGCTAGATATCCACAGGGAGAATTCTAGCTTTCAAGCCCCGGAGAAGGCGGGTGCCTGGCCCCTGGAGTGTAGGAAAAGGGACATGCGTCCTGGGATTCATGTGTAAAAGCTAGCTTGAAGAGTCTATCGCAGCCCGTAGGGGTCCTAGTGGACGTGGGGTATGATTGTATACCAGGGGGTCGCTTTTTGGATCATAGTAGCTCACTTCTCCTGTCTAGGAGGAGTATGAACAGCACAAGTGTCAAGTATCTTGACCGGGGACAGTTGAGCTGACCTCTACCCAGCTTTTTTTTCTTTTCTTTTACTTTTTCTTTTGTGGAGAAGCCTGGGTGGTTGATTCGGGGAGATGCAAGCGTTGGAAGGGTGAGGCTACCCCCATGGAGCTTTAGAGTATACCATTCTATACAAGTGTGGTTTAGTTAACTTATAGTGAACTGTAATGGGCTTGATATCTTCGCCTATCGTCACTGAAGTGGTCCAGGACGGGCCATGCATTTCCCTCGTGTGGAATGCTCGACGAGGGGAGGGTTACGACTATGGGGTCCATTTATTCTGGATTGTGAGGAGCGGCTAAGCGCCCCTCGGCACTTAGAATGCTTCATGTACATGTTCCAAACGTCTAAATCTCGGGTAATATTTTTTACATGGCAGACCGGTTCTTCAACTGCACTGCTAATTCAGCCGGAAGTCCTGGTGAAAAGACCACGCTTGAGCTGATTGGTAGCCGCCGTAAGCTTAGTCGCATCGGGTGTACTTGAGCGCCCCCTGCATTTCCTCCGGCTGCTCACTTTGCTTAAACCAAGCCTCTATCGTTATCTTGATTATGCATACCTCTACACCTGGGCTTGCCACTCCGTTGGGTCTTGCACATGCCCGATCAAACAAGACGGGAGAGCGCCCCTTTTGCATTGGGCCGCCTGGAAGCACACCTTCCTGTTGCGCGACAACCAGCTTGGACGAATACCGTAGATGTTGAATGTTGGTTTGAAGGGAAAAGAGGCTCCGTTTCTTTTTGCTTGACATCTGAGGGCTGCAGTGGCCACGGCCGCTATTGAATCGTCCTTAGAGTGGTTAATAGTTGGCCACAGTTGGACACGGGGTCTCCCGCGCCCTTCGGTAACCGCTATAGAATTGGTGGATCAAAAGGCAGTGTGAGAAACTGAGTGCCGATGGGAGGGGGGTTGCTCCGGGCCTGGCTATCCTGCGGAGCTGGCCAAGTGTACGCGTGGGTAAGTTGGTTGCCTATTCTGGAACGCGTGGGCCCAACGTGCGGCCGCCGGGGGGCAGACGCCGGTGTCCATTGGGCACGCGCCGTAGCTGAAATATCCGAGCGTCGGATGCATCCTAGAACCTGTCGCCAAGTCGATCCGCCTGCCCGGCCTTGGCACGCCAGAGAGCTGACCGCCCAGCCGCCTCCCAGGGCCGCCTTGGGCGGAGTTTTTTTTTTCTTTCTTTTCGTTATAGCGAGTGGGCTGGATTTGGACATTGGGTGGCGGATGGCTCTCACTCGGCCGGTCCGCTGCGGGAGAATACCAAAGCTTCACCGCGGTTCCTCCTCGGCCCCCGCTCCCCACAGCATCACATGGTGACACAGCCCCATCGGGCCAATAGTGCACGGGTGGCGGAACCTTCACCTTGTTTGCCAGGGAGAATCGTTGGGCAGAAGCTCCCCCACGCGAGGGACGGGGGCGACTGCCTCCAGCTTCTAAATGTTGTCTACAGCCCTTGCTTAGCTCCTCCGGGCTATTTCCATAGAGCCTAGCGGAGGAAAAGCAGTGGGAGGAGAGGCCGACCCGTCGACTGACGCTTAACCCGGCGCGTGGTGCGTCCTATCGCCTGGACACCCGTCTTCCAAAGACCTTCAAGGCCCCCCGGACCCGTCTAGTACTCTCCTTTCCCACTTGAGCATATTCCCAGGTGCTCCTTCTGGTCATCCCCTTCACACCTTTTGCAAGACCCGCCGCGTCATTACCCGCTCATTCCCTCCGTTTCTTTACTAAACCTGTTCCGTCCGGGAATTCCATCCGTACCCTTTACTTGGCCGCTCCCTCGACATCTGCCCCTAGCTGTGGCTTCACTGTAGTTCGCCACGCCTCATCGTACGCCACCTTCCGAGCCCCCCCCCCTTGAACTTGCTCATCGCCATCCATTAGCACGGGCTACCTTTGACGTCACCATACTTGGGACATTTCCGACCTCCTGACCCGCGCAGCGTCCTCATTCTGTGCCTGAAGCCCTATGGTCTCTGTCCGCATTTGGCTAGCTACTCAACTTCGCACCACCCACACCCTCCTGCCAGTTCGCATTCTGCCCCAAACGCCCCGTCCGCATCCGACCTGCCCGTCACCATCCACTTCTGCCTTCGACTTGACCCAGCGCCATCACCTTAGCGCGCGAGCCCACTTGGATGGGCCCCTCCGCCACCTCGTTCGAAAATGCGGGGATCACCCGGCCGCAGGATGTTGAGTTACCGGGTTATTTAAAACACTGGCTGGATATCGGGCACGGTCTCGTATATTCCGGTCGGGAACTGTCTCGCGTTGTGCGCCAGGCCCTCGCCAGCGACAGAGGCCATATCGTGAGGTCGGCCAACCATACCCCTCACAACAAGCTGCCGGAGAAATTCCTCACCACATTGACAGCGTCGCTTGACCATCTGGAAGTCCTGCTCACGGCCTTTGAGCGAAAGCTGCGGACGACGCTGGTTTTCGACCCGGTGAGCCTGGCCGATGTTAGAGCCTGGGTGCGGACCCGGGGGAATCCTGCCCAGGCTGTGGGCCCCGCCGACTACCCCGGCAGCGCCCGACCGGCCCTCGTAAAGGCTGGGTGCGCTGTGATGGGAGGCCTGCCCGTACCGTCCGCGGGGGCATCCCCGGCCCTCTGTGCCACCAGCCACGGCAAGTCGGGATCAATGTCACACGCGGTGGCCTCCCCGGCCTCGTCGGCGCGTATCCTACGCCGCGAGGACAGTTTCCAATCCGAATCCAACCTCTCCCGCGGCGTCAACTGCCAGTTAAGCGGATCACCATCATCGGCCGTCGGCGGTGGCCAGCCCCACGACCTCCCGAGTATCTTTTGCGCCCTAATTTCCGAGTGTCGATCCGCCTTGGCTATGGGCAAGAGTATAACCAGTCTAATCTACCTCGAACTCGAGAGTTTCTGGTATCAGCTGAACCCACGCGTGATGAGGTCGGTCTTGGCGGTATTCCAGCTAACCTGTGTCGAATTCCGCAACATTTGGTGCGCGATGGGTGCCGCCGTGGCCGAATTAGACCTACCCGACGCCAGTCTCGATCGAAATTTACCTTCCCCCTTCACCGTGGCCCTACAATCGACAGGAACCCGACCCATACACGTCCGCGGCAATTCCTCGGCCTCCTCCGCCCACCGGCAGCCGTTGCCGCCCAGCCTTCATCGGTCACACACCACTTCTCAATCGTCACCGGCGCCTGCCAGAGCGGTGGCTGCCGAGGGTCCTTCCGCCGAGCCCCCACCACGGGAACGTGCTGGGTCGTTGGCCGAGGCCACCGAGCTGCCCCGATCCCTGCAGTACAGTTTCCGCTCGACACGGTCTTTCCGTGAAGACAGCTATCAGGTCACCCTACACCGCGCCCTGTCCCCCGCCGCCGCCAAGACATCCATCTCCTCCGCTTCGAATCAAGGGCAACGGCTGCTGAACTACCGGGTCAATGCCCCCCCTCCCAGTATAGCACACAGCCCTGGCAGCCCAAAAGCGATCAAGGATGAACCGACAAGCGAGGCCGGGCTGTCCCCGCCCCGTTCGCCAGTAAACGACCACGCCAGCCCCGCCCCACCACCTGTCCATCCACCATCACTGCCGAAGAACGAACCCGCCGACTTCATCTCCGCCTCCGCTAGGGACGCTTCCGCTGCCGCCGCCGCCCCAGCTACCCCCTCGACTTCCCCGCCAGGCGATACGCTCAGCATCTACGAGCGGTTCACCCGCAACTACGCACCGGTCGCGCCCTCCCCTCAGGCTTCACGGCCCGCCGTGGCCAAGCCTGACCATTTAATTTGCATGCAGTGCGATATCCTCCACTCGCCTTTCACCATTGATCAGAAACAGCTCCTCGTTCTGTGCGATGAACTGGCCCGGACCGCCACCACCACTGTGGATCGTTTCCGGCTGCGTATCCGGGTCATCTTGACCAATGCTGCCGCTATCAGCAAAGCCAGACCGCAACCCACCTCATCTCATCGCCGCACCAATTCTGGCAGTAACGGCGTCAGCCACGCTAACAACAGCCCTGTCCCCAGCGACACTACTGTCCCTCCCCTGCCCCGCTGTCAAAATGCCCGGACCCCACCGGCCTCCTCCCCGCCCCCGGTCGCCCAGTCGAACCCCAACATGGTGTCCCATTTTCGCCGTTTCTCTCAGCAGCACCCGCTCGGGTCCCTGGGCGCCAGCAACTTTTCGCGTCGCATTTTCCATGCTAAACACAACTCGGATGGCTCCACCCTTCCACACTCGCCTACCAACCCTGCATCCCATGCTGCTGTGAGCGTTCGGCTCCCCCCGGCGAACCCACTACCACTAGCAACACCGAGCCCGTCGCGTTCTCCTATCGCCGGGCATTCGCTACGCCGTTTTAGCGTCGACTTCCGCCTGGATAGCCCCCGGTCCCCAGTCCACCCGGGGTCGGACGATCCGCCGGCGCCTTACATGGGATCCGCCCTCCTCTCTGACCTCAACCGTGCCCATTCGCCGGCCAGCTTTAGCAATGCCGCCGCCACCACGACGTCCGTCTTGACCCCGCCCGAACCGCGTGGCGGTACCTCCACCCCTTCGCCGCCAACGATGCTGCGGTGGGACGGCCCGGCCCTCCTCGAAGTGTTCCAGCCCATCCAGGCGCGCCTGGACCAGCTGGATAGCGCGACGGGGAATCTAACCCAACAGCTCCTGATGGTGGTCAACCTGGGCTGCTATTGTCACCTCGCGTCCCCGGTTTCCTCCCCCTCCTCCTACTCGCAGCTGGAAACGGCAGCGAGGGCCGCCGTCCGAACCTTCAATATGGCCGACGGTCCCGTTTCCCCTTCCCGAGCTTTGCACCTCGCCCACGCCTTACGGCTGCTCATCGTTAACGCGGGCCACTTTATCCGCAGTGCGGCCGCCCTCGCGTTGGCCATCAAGGCCGTGGTGGACCTGCAGCCCCCCGAGGTTCCGTTGGCCACCGCGAACCATTGCACCACTGTGCCTGGCAACCACCTGGCCGGGAGCCCAGACATGACGGCGGCAACCCCGCCGGTCCGGTCTGCACTACCGACCAGCCATGCTTTCCTGGATGATACCGCCCGTGCCGACATGCACAAGCTGGTCGCCGGGATCCGTAAATTGACCCCACTCATCAGGCAGCTGAGCTAAGCTGAGCCACCTTGGGAGCGGGAGGGAGGAGTCGAAATTCGTCAGTAAATATGGGTAACACTGGGTTATATCACCACATCCTCTTTGCGACGTGTGTATTATTTATTGCCCTTGCCATTGATTATTATTATTATTTTCAATACATGGACATGGTACTGCCGGCCCTCGATCAATATCTGTTCCAAGGCCGCCTTGGAGTATAACACATATATACGCCGATGCGAGAGTATACAAACGCATCTGGACTACCATCACTTCCGACCATCGCTCAACCAACCCACATTAAAGTGGGATGTGGCTTCAATCCCTCACCACCCAATATTACTTTAAGAAACGGTTCGCAGAGATAGCAGCTTTAATAACCGGTAGTTTACAACGCCCGGCCCCCGCACCCAAAGGTGAATAGGCCGGAC
>JANBPT010000737.1:5606-24455 GCA_027575765.1 Tieghemiomyces parasiticus
ACCCATATATTTTAAATAAGTTAAAATACAATTAGTATTAATTTATAATGTTATAGGCAAATTATTATATATTTTGGATAGTTTTGAATTGTATTTATATTTATATAATTTATGATTACTATACCATATGTTATTATAAATAAATTTTTTTGGTATATATTAAACATAATTGTAAATTATGGGTTTTATAATACATACAATATATTTCGTATAATTTATATCTAGGATATATAAGTTACCCATTAATATTATTAATGTTTTAATATAATTTAAACATAATTGTAAATTATAGGTATTAATAGTATAATTTCTTTTATAATCTTTATAACTATTATTATTAAATTGATTTAAACTTTATATAATATATTTATTTAGATTATTAAATAATGGAGTTAATATAAAATGAGATAATACAAATAGTAAAATGGAATAATAACACTTTATTATTTTGCAAACTAATATCTATATTTATTTATTTCTAGTTTACAGTCTTATAATATATATTAAATAGTATATACCAGATTTATTTATAAATCTTGATAATATATATTATTATTTACCTTTATATTATATATATATTTATTATAATAATTATCTAATAAAAAGTTGTTATACCTCCATTGATATTTATTAAAAATTTATCCTAAATTTTACTCTCGTAACTTTTTCTTTCCTAGTCATTATCATTATATTTTATATTTATACTAATTATAATATCCAATACTTTATATATTTTGTTTATATAATATATTTATAATTAGGAATTATTACAAGTTATTTTTAATAACTGTTGTAAAACCTCAATTATCTAATAATAATATAGGAGGTTATAAAATAAAATCCAATAATAAATAAGGATAATATTATTTTAATTATTTTTCAAGAGCCTTCTCAAGTTTAATTTCATTCTTATAAATTTAACTTAAATAGTCTAATAATACAAAATTCTAAAATCTTACCTTTTAATTACAAAATGGTATAAAATTATATTATTATTACCTATATAATTGCTTTAATACTTTTTATTCCAGTATATATAAAATTACCTGTGTTAAAAAATAAAAATTATGCACATAATTTGTTACCTTTGGCTTACTTTGAAAGTTATTGAAGAATATAGCTTTATTAAATATCATATAATATTTAATATAATATCACTCAGATGAAAATACAATATCGTACATTCATATACCAAAATAAACTCCAATTGATTAATCTCTGATAAACCTATTTTTATTTACTTAGATACAAATTTATTTGATAATAATCACCAAAACCCAGTCTTCCGTTTACTAAGGTAAACCTCAGCCAGCCCTTATACTTTAAGGGCCCTTTACCAATAATAGATAACCTAAGAGAAAATAAATGAATAATAATTTTATAGGTCTCTGACCCACCCGGCATAAGAGGGTGGTTTACGCTAGTAAACTATAAAATTTATTATGAATACAGATCTATGTAATATAAAAGTAAATAATATAATAATAATATATATATGATTTAAATGAGTCACATTTGCCTTGGAAAAACATGTAAGAATAAACTATATAAATAAATAATAAATATATATAGTAAAAAAAGGTTAAATAAATTTAGAAATATATCCCCCCTTTTTATCAATTTTAGTTTTATTAAAAATTCAGATATGTATAGAAATTTAATATTAATCTCAATATTATCTAATAATTTAATTGACCATCTATAGAAGGTAATTAAAATTAGGATATGTATAGCGATTAAAGGTAATATTAATAAAATAAAATAATAAAATTAAAAATATTAATTGAACCTATAGTATGTTTAGTTATTTTATTTATATATAATACAAAATAATTTAAAACAATTTTGTAAATACTAATAAAAAGTCTAATTGTAATAATAAATTATAGGTTTTATTAAAACAATTTTTATAATTGAACCTATTCCAAAATATTTCATATTTTAATATATAAAATAATAGAATAAATACAAATAACTAGTAAAATGTTAAAAAGATATTTATTAAATATCTTGTTGTCTAGGAATATCCAAAAAATTTTATTCTTTCATTTATTTAATAACTTTTTTACTATAGTTTTTTTTATATATTTTACAACATATTGTAAATATGTTTTCAAGTTATTATAAAATAATTGAATATATAACGTAAAATTTTACCAAATTAAATATATAATTTCTATTACTTATATATTATTTAGTATTTTATTAAATATATTTCTATATATCAAATTTTATTATTATTCCATTATTTATTTAACCATATATAACACTTTGGTATTTATTTTACTTTTATAATCTTAATCCAATATATAATTCTATGATTATAATATATATATTTATTATTTTAACATTTTCAATATATTTCTCCTGTAACATTTATTTACTTTTTTCTCATAAGTAAAATTCCTCTATATTTTTATTGTTAGCTAGAATTTATACCAAATATAAAAAAGTGATTTAATATTTATATCCTTTAGTCATCTTTTTTAATATTTTTTATATTAATTGATTTTTACTATTTTATGTTATTATTATATATTCATATAAATATTGTACCATTAAAAACTTTTTTATATGTACTTTCCATTATTTATTATATATTTATCATGTAAATCAACTATAATATTATTTAGTTACAAGATTACTCATGTATATTTCAATTTTATGATATGTATTAATAACAATATTTATTGGTATATTTTGTCATATCCGTTTATCTTCGATAAACATAATTACAACTCTACTATTTATATATTATACTTATTACATATTTTTTTTTCATTTATTATAAATATTAATTTGATAAATAATATCCAAATAATATATAAGTAATCGTAACTATCTCCTTTATATATACTAGTATTTATAATTTACCAATTACCCAAATATTTGTAATATTTTTTATAAGTCTATTATAATATAATCCTATAAAGTTATTTAAAATAACTGGAATATATAACAAATATTACAATAATTTTAATATATGTAAATAATTAAATTAATAATTGGACATATCTATAATGGTAAAAATACTAATATTATATATATTTCTTTTCCACCCCCCAAACATAAATGTTCTGACCCCCTCTAGGGGGTATTTTATATACAAGTGATTCCAGTTTATGATGAAAAAGTTGCAATATGGAAAACTTTGAATAAAAATAATAAATTAAATACCGCAAATATATTTTACAAAATAATTAATCAAAAATTTATTCTATATAAAAGTCAATAATGTTGAATATTAATATATATTCCAGTTTTACCTATTATATTAATCCTCTTTGGTATTAAAAACCCATATATTATTTACTAATCTTATTTTATCTCGTTATATATGAATAAAAAGTGATTGAATATTTCTATAAAGATTGATTTTGACTATTTTACTGTAAATTTTATCCCATATTAGTCGTATATATAACCATTTGTTATATTATTTCTAATCAATATATTTATATCATTTATTATTATGACCTCATAAATCTTATCTTTTTACTTTACCCATTAATAAAATTAATGCTTTTCACCAATATTATAGATATTTTTATATTTAATTAGTGGTTATCCGAATTATTAATTTATTTAGGGGTGGTATTTTCTTTCTTATATTTATATAACAAAATATGTATAATCGAAAATTACGGTATGGTTACTATCTAAATTATTCACTCCCATTTTTGTTTTCTTTGTATGTCGGCTAAGTTTTAACCATTTTATTTTTCAAAATTGGGATTTTATTTTTATCGATTTTGGAAAACCACCTTGGAAAAAATTACAAAAAACCCCCAGAATATGCCTCATTATATAGTAATTCTTAAGATAATAAGTATATTTTTTATATACGGTATATATCTATACCTCAACCATTTATATTATACCTCTTGAACTTCTCTACAATTTAATAAATAAAAAATTAACGTAGTAAATTGGGACCAAGGGAAATGGGTATATACAGGTCTAATAATAAGTAAAATATGTTTAAATATATTTGTGGTATTTTATAATGATTAATAAAAAAATATATAATATCATTTAAATAAAATAGAATGATTAAAAAAGTATTAGATTAGAAATAAAATAACTTTATTGATAAATTATTTAGTATTATATAAATAGTAAATCTAGGATAAATATGATAATATACATAAAATATATAATAGTTCAAAGAAATATTGTTATAATAGATAACATTAATCAGTTTTATTTCATAAAACTCTATCCGAATATTTTAATTGGAATACTCTGATAATAAAGTTATTGAAAATAACTATAAAGTAGAATAAATATAATTTAGCTATATCCATGTATAGGAATTATTATTAAATAAAACTCGCATAAAAATCATAAAAATTTAATTGTATATAATATATTCAATACGTTTATTAATGTTATTATATTTTATCATTACTATAGTTTTTTAATATTATTTTACCGTTTATTGAAAACTTTATTATGACTTTTACTTATTTTATATCTTTTATTTCATATATATATTAGTATATAACCATTTTTAATAATTGAGAATATGTACCAGTAACTTTAGTAACTTTATCAATATTGGTTAACATAAATTCTAGTCGAATAAACCGTTCAATTATAATTGAACTTTATTATCATATATATTTTAACCTTTCAGATATCAAAGATATCTTTTTTCATTATCTCTAATATAGTCTAGGAATATATTTCTATAAAGTCATTTATAACACCTTTTTAGGTAAAACATAAAATATAAAATGTTGTGGATCGTAGTTGCCGATAGGTTTAAACAAAGTTAGAGAAATAAGGTACAGATAGTTAACAATAAATAATCCCCAAAATATCTCTTTTATATAATATCATAAATTGATTTTAAATAAGTATATGAATATATAGTATAATTTTACTTAAGATATACCTAAACGAGCTTAAAAATTAAAGAAAATATTATTAATATTTGGTTTTAATTAATTTATTATTTACATATTTTTAAACTATAAGTAAGATAAAAATATATATTATATAGTCTTTTCATATCGGGTAATTTAAAATTATATACCCAAACATGATAGTTTAAGTAGCGTAATAATAACAGATAGTACCTTTAACTTTATGGTAGAGTTACTGTATTAAAAACGGTATTTGTTAAGGTATTAATCATAAAGTAAATATTGTATAGTTAGTTATAACCTCCGCCTTCCAAATTATGTTTGAATCTATATACTTATACTTAAATGACTAAAATAGAACATTGTTATGGTGCCAATATACTTTAATAAAATTATGACAAACTTCTTTATTAATTCACCTTTAGAACAATTTGAAGTTTTTCCATTTATAAATGTTAACGCACCTAGAATTCTACACAATCATCATAACTTTTCTAGTTCTATCACTACACATTGTAACTAATAATTCATTTAAATTAATTATAAGCAAATTGTCAGTTGTATTATAAAGAGTCTATGCTTTAGTATAATAATAACCAAATTGATGCAAATAACAAAATCTACACTCCATTTATTTACTTACTATTATTTTTCATTATTATTGATATCTTTAATAGGCACCTTGGAAAAATTTTTTATTTGTAAAAAATGTAAAAAATAAAATTATAGCTAAATAAGTATTATTAAGATAAGTAATAGGATAGTCAAATATCAAAAACATAAGTCTATAATCTTTTAATGAAATAAATGTGTAAAAATAAATAAGAAGTTATTAAAAATAACTTTTTATATCCATACCGTTACCCTGGTATTTCAAAATACCAAATTTTTGCCTATTACACTATATAAAACAAATATTGAGAATCCTAAGATATTGAAGATAATACGTTAAGAACCTCAATAAAATATCTTATAAATTATATGATATATGCATATGATGATTATAATAAATTTGATATATCATTCATAGTAGAATAAATTATGCCATTAAAATAAATAATAAAAGATTGGACTAAACCTGATTATTGAACATGAAATAAAATTTGATTATAGATGGTTAATTACTACATCTTTGTTGATTCACATATTTCATATAATAATCTATTACCTTCTTTTTCTTGCCTGTTTTAATATTCTTGTTCATACCAATCCTAAAACAACATATTGAAAATATGTTTATATTAGTTTCAGTAGATTATGCTATTACTCTGTTATACAACCCTTGATTTACGTACTCAAGAATTAACAAAATTTAATTCGTTTATACTTTCCTTGTATATATTAGATAAATAACGGTAGAATATATGGTCATAGATAGGAATTTTCAAATATTAACTAAGAATATATATAATAAAATAATAATAAGTAAGAAATAAGGTGGTATATATGTTATAAAATCAATAAATATTAAAATTTATTAACTATATATTGGTTTAAATACAAAATATGATTAAAACTGGAATATTATATTAATATATATAAAATAAATGTGTATTGAATATTCTACATTATTTACTTGTATTATTGATTTTTGATAATATCTATTAATAATTATATTTTTCATAAGCAATTTAAATAACAGTATGATAAAATATATATTGCTATATATATTAATAACAATTGATTATTATAGTCTTGAATCACTTGTATATAAAACATCATTTAAATGATAATTACGATAATAAACATAAAGGATAGATTTATCATAAATTGAAACAAATCAGAGATATCGGTAGATTTAATTTACAATTTAAGTTATTTTCAATAACTGTATGTATATATTTTATATATGGTAAAGTTCAGTTGCTGTTTACTATATTTGTATATTAAAATAATTAAGTTTCAGATAAAAATTATATAGGTAAAACATCAATGATATTATAATTAAAATAAAAAATGATATAATATTATTATTAATCCTAGTAATTTATAATAATTACCAATGGAACAACAATTAATAAATTGTTGATTATTATAATTTTTCATATAAATATAAAAATCTAAGATAAAATGACTAATATTTTTAATAACTGGAATTAATGGTAAATTTTCTACTTTTTTTTATTCAGAGGAAATTATTTTCAATAACTGTATGTCATGATGTTTAATAATAATTTGTATTTTAATGTATTATTATTTATAAATGAAAAAATAATGTAGATAAGGTCCAATATATATGAAATATATATATAACAAACACTATAGTAATTAATGGTAATATTATTTATTCCTATGATTAATAATAATGTTTTACTCTGTACATATATTGATTTGAATATTTTTTATAAAGACATTTATTTTATAAATAGCTGTAATAGCTTAAAATATATAATTTTTTATGATAATGGTATATTGTTAAATAATCATTCATAGCTTTTATTATTGAACTTAGTAAATATTTTTATAATGTCCATGGATTACATCATCATTATTTTATTAATGCTAATTTATTCATATATATCAATATATTTTGGTTATTATATATATTTTAATTTAGTACACCTTTTTACTTTTATTTAAATTTATACCAATTTTATCATAATTATTAGCTCTTTTTTTTAATTTTTCAAATCCCTATATTTTATCATCTTGATATAAAAAATCTATCTTCTTATAACTTTATTCAACTTACGACTCATATCTATCTTTAATAAGTGAATATATAGTAAACATATGCATTGATTAACTTTGCATGTAATCGATTCAATAGATTAATGTATTGGTAGAATCACCACCGTTTCACATTTTCAAATTTTATTTTGGAATAACCCAAAAATCCATAAATTTCAAAATTCACCCCACCAGGGGGGCTCTGAAAAAATTTTCCAATTTTCCAAGTCAATTTGGTCGATCACGACCCGAGGAGGTACGACGAAGTCACAGAGGGATTTCCCTTACAAACATAAATATAATGGGAATAAAATAAATGGATAAAAGGGAACATGAAAGTTGAATGAAATGAAACTTGACAAAGGGTTATATTAAGGTAATAATGATGAAAAGGATCTAATTGCTGGTACATCAAATTAATTATGGGTAAAAAGAAAATGGATGGAATCATTACTTAATAAGTATAAATTATATAAACAAAAATTATTGATTATTATTATAAATTGCAATATTTATTTTTATACAATATATTTTATATTAAAACCAAAATATTATTTATATATCTCAAGTATTTAGAATATGTGGATATATGCCTCAAGCAAATAATCATTTACCAAATATATTATACCAATAATGTAGCCTATATATATATTTTATTATCCTATATAATATCAATTTAATGATAAACAGGTTACAAATATTCAACATAATTAGGTAAAAGGTAAATAAATAATAAAAAAATAATCAATAATATTTCATTGAATTACAAAATGACGTATTAAAAGTGACAAATATTTTTCATTAAACATAACAGTAATAGATCTTTATGGATTAAATATAGAATATATTAAAAATCCAGTGAATTATTCAAGAGATATTTAAAGAAGTAGACAATATATCTGATAAGCAACTTTATAACAGGTACTACGGCAAAATAGGGTTTATTAGAAATTATATAAATAAAGGAGATAAAGGAGGATATTGTATTATACATATTAAAGTATAAATATTTATAATCCAGATGAAATCAACATATATTAATCCTATCTAGTTTTATTATACTATTTTTATTATATATCCCATCATATTTATGATGTTAATGATGTTATAAAGTAAATCAAGTAACTTCAAATTTAGTCCTAAGTTGGTATATTTAATACCAGATATCTTTGATATCTTGGGAAAAATATCCGAAGGATACCCAGTGGTATATCTCTTTTAACTAAGGAATCTATGGTCAATGATAACAAATTAAAGATAATCCACATGTATTGAAAAAGTTACTTTAGTAATTTGGTAGATTATATTATAATATAGATATATGGTAATAAATGACTAGATACCAGTTAAATAATTTTTTATATAAGACATTAATGAAATTAATGGCAGGTAGATTATAGTAAAAATAAAATAAAATTCAGATAAATATTTAATAAGTAAGGTAATACCCCATAAATGTAATTTATGGGTTTATGAAATAAACTGGTATAAGAAACGGATATCTCAATATAAAAGACTATAATATATAGTAAATTTTAATAATACTATGATTTTATTACATTAAAATAACTAACTCCTAAAGATTTTATTTATAATAGCTTATTTTTATTTTTACAATTTATATTACCAATATTAATATTAATTATATAGATGTAAGAAATTAAATAGAAGAAGTTGTCCTAGATGTAATAGTACTAAGATAATTAAACGTCTACTGAATTGTAACTAAATGAATATAGCAATAATTATAAAAACCAAAGTCGATAAATGAAATTTGAATATAATAACGCATAGATTAATACACACTGTTATACAAGTTAATCTCAGCTATGTCAAATATAAAACAAATTAGTTAAGTATACAAAGAGTCATATATATTAAGAATAGTATCATACCAATTTTATATGTTTTTACTTTATTTTAAAGATATATATAGCATTATCATATATTACCTTAGTTGATATATTATATAAAATGGTAAGATATCAATAATATTTATTTATCTATGATATCACTATCTTAATTGTATATTTCAATTTTTTTATATCCATTAATATAATTAATGTTGGTTTTGCAATTATTTATTTCCTTTTAAATTCATATTATTCTTTTTAGAATTAATTTTTATTTTGAAATTTCAATTTGCTTTATTAATTTTTGAGATTTTGTTTTCAATCTTTATTCTTCTTTAATTTATAAGATACTACACCACTCTAGTGGGTCTTCAGATACTTGTTAATCTATTATTAATGGATTATATATAAGATAATCACAGTGATAATAAATTATGGTAAATAAATGAATATAATAGAAAGTTAGGTTATAATATATACATAATATTACCGTTTATTAATATAAACTTATTCTTAGTCCATATTTTTGGTTAATATTTAAACAATATCTATGATATTTAACTTTATAATAATATGATGTTGTTATTTAAATTATACACCCCCTAGTTAATACTGATTGTTGTTATTATGATAAGATTACATTTATATAGTTAATTGGGTAATACTAGTAATTATATAGTTATTATAAATAACTGGCTATATATCTCATAAATGTTGTTTTATATTATTATTATTTTACAATCATTATAAAATATGAATATAATCAAAGTATTATAGATCTTATAAATAATTGTATCATTATTTAATATTAATCATTCTCAAATATTTCTCCCATATTGCTATTTATACGATTTTTTATCATAATCTTTCTACTATCTTTTCCTGTATTATTCATACCATTTTATGTTTTTTATAATTGACATATATTAATAAAAATCCTTTCCACTTTTACGGTCTTTGCATAATCTTTGATCAAAATATTTGTAATATATGAAATAAAAATGTTAATATTTATATCTTTTAGATTCATTTTTTGATATTTCCTATAATAATTGATCTAGACCATTTTATTTTATTTTTAAACTTTTATATAAATATTGTCCCCTAAAGATTTTTATTTCAAGGTTTTTCAATTTTTAATTTTTATTGTACCGTACCTGCTTTATTAGATACTAAGTTTATAATTATAATAAAGAAATAAGCTGATATAATATCTGTAAAAGCAATAATTAGCTCATTAGTTGTTTAAATAATTGGATATCAAAATATTTATAATTTATAAATCTTTAATTGAACCTTGTTAATCGTAGATTAACGGTATAAAGCTATTTTAAATACGAGTTATAAAAAATAACTTCCTGTTTTTAATAAGGATTTAATTTATCAAATATATGGTCTATGATATTATTATCAATTTATTTCCTAAACTTTAATCTTTCATCTAACCAAGTAACTAAAGTTACTTTTAATTAATCATATCCTTTTTACAAAGAATTTTCCACTACTTATTTTTATAATATTTCCTATTATACTTGGTTGCCTAGTTTTTACTTTTTTAATTTCCTTTTTTGGCTGGTTTCCCCATATTTTGTTTTCTTTTTTGCTATTCTGTATAATTTATTTTTTTGTATACCAGGATATCTATCCTATTAGGACTAAAATGTACAATGTACAGATGTCAAATTTATTCAAAGAATTCTTCTTTTTTATTTTATACAGTATGCTACGCTCTATTTTTTGGTTTTTTACTTTTTTTTTCTTCTTTTATTTATTTTTATATATTATTATTTTTTATATTTCATTGAATTTGTAAAATATTACTATAGTGATGTAAAGGTATTACCGTACATTCGATGTACCAAAATACATATTTTGTTATATAAAAATTTATTACAAATTATATTTATGGTCTCTAAAACAATTTATAATTGTTGGTCTTTACATATTTTTATCTTTACTACCTTTATTTCCTATAGCAACCACCCCCCCTGGGGAGGCCTTGGAAAAATTTTTCAATACGAGTCTCCAGAACCGCAAGGTCATGTATAAAAATTGCCAAGGATATAAAATAAGGTGTTTTGAATATTTAAATTAAATAAGGAAAGATAATAACGAGTATAATAAATTGAACATATAGATTAAATATCAAGATATCCATGAAAAATAAAATTAATGATAAAAATGTAATGATTTCAAGTATAATTAGTAAAATATTAAAAATGGCTTGAATCAAAAATAAAAATTTTATGTTTATTCCAAGTTTATTTCCTAAACTTTATCATCATCTTTCTTACTTTCCCATTGATATTTATTATCTTTTTTATTCATATTTGTTAATGATAATGTTGTGATTAACGTTGTAAAATTACTAAAGTATTTATATTTAATATACATCAAGATATCCTACCATTAAATTGTGATTAATATTGTTAATATAATTAGCTTACTAATCTAATATTAATGATTATCATTATATTTAGTATAATATTATTCTATAATTTATCCATAATCCAAGATTATCTTGTATTAATTATTGAAATTCCATGATTATACCTTTAACTTTGTTTTATTTTTCATATTATTTTTTATTTTATTTGGAATTCGGCTTAGTGCCATTATTTACAAAATCGATTTCTTCTGGTTTTATTCTATCTTATGTATAGATTGGTTTATCATTATGCTTTAGTGGTTTTGAATTCAATTTCCTTTATATTCAAAGTTAATAGGTTATTTATTTTATATGATATTTTACCCACAATTAATTATATTTTTTAAAAGGATAAATTATTTAATAATATTTCTATTCTTCTAATTCATATATATTTAACCTTTTTTTATTCCATTCTGGTACTTCCCTAAATCTATGATTTTATTTGTAATATTTTATCCATTCATATTGTTTACGTTCAATTCAGCTTTATAATCCCATATATTCCCTCACGGTACTTATCATCAATATTTATTGATTTTTTTTGATTTTCAAATTTTAATTTTTTGATTTTGAAATTTATGGATTCCCAAGTGGACAGGAGAGTTGAATAAATATGAGACTCTATGAGATAAATACTATTATTATCCAAATATTCAATGAATATCTAAAATTAGGAGTAAAAATCATAATAACTCTAATTTATCAAGATAATGATAGAACAAAAAATAAACACTAAAATACAATGTTGAAATAATGTAGTAAAAACAAAATTAAGATAATTTAAAAGGTATTAAATAGATGTACTAATATAGAATGAATAAGTAAAGATAAGTATTGAGTATAATATATATAATGAAAAAACTCCAGAGAATATAAAACATATTGATGATAGAAATGTAAAATTCTTTAAAAATAACTAAAAATGGAATGTTAATAAAAATTTTAATATGTAAGATTAAAATAATAATAGATTATAAACGATGTTTTATAATACGTAAAATAGAAAAAAAGGGAATTAAAAGGATAATATGGTATAAATTATAATTAATTAAAGTAAAGAAACAAATATATTAAATAGCATACTTTATATAATTTATAATAATTGCAAAAACATATTAAAATAAATAAATAGTATTGTAAATATTATTAAATACGAGGATCTCATAAATATCCGGATATGAAATAAAAAGTGATTAAATATTTATGATTATATAATAGAAATCCCATATCTAAAAATGTAAATATTATTTATATTTATTATAACGATAAATTTTTAATATTCTACAAAAATTATAATGTTTAATAACATCATTAAAATGATGGGAAAGGATTTATATTATTTTATTCTCATATTTACCATTAAAATAACATATTTTCTATTATATTTAATTATATTCATTTATTTTACTATTTATCTTAGATTATCTATTTTATTACCTTATATATATATTCACCATTTCAAATTTATTATTTTTTATATTTTATGAAGGTAATCCAAGAAAAATTGGTATTAACATTAAATTGTAGGTTTACCCATAAATCAATCAACGGTGACTTTAGTAACTTGGTTATATGATTATACAAATTATCGTTAAATAATATATATAATAAATGTTTGAATTATATTATAATTATCATTAAAAATAACCAATAATATAACTTGATATTAAAATGTAATTATATTTTTACCTTTAATATATTACCTATATAACCCCGATATATCAAATATTGAAAATGTAAAATTTATAATAATACTTACTATAAACCCCATCATAAAAAGGATGTTTAATGGTAATGATTTTAATAGTTTTTATAATGATCATAAATATATATTGTTTAATTTATTAAACGGTTTTTATTATAAAGATAAATGAATTAATCAACAATATAAAATATTAAAGTTAATAAAATTATTTATCAAGATTTATAAATGAATCTGGTATAAATTCAATATATATTACAGAGCTAATACTAAAATTAGTAATAAGGTCAATTATATTATTTTGAGATAAGTGAGTAAATGATATAGTTATTTTTAATATCTATAAAATTGGATGTAATGATATTTTGGAAGTTAACTAATATATTTATGAAGAGGATGTATAGTCAATAATATTTATCTATAATAATTTCCCAATATTATTTTTAATATTTGATACACAACTAGATATCCTTCAGATATTTATTAAAAGTTGAAATAAATGGAATTAATGGTATAAATAAATAATAAAGTAAAAAATAAAAGCTAAATCTTTATAAATTATTTAAATATAATAAAATCATAAAATAAATAGGACGCTCCATACCGTTAAAATAAAATTTATGAGCTATTTATGATTAAAGTATATTTAGCTATAACAATAAGGAAGTTAATATAAATAAATTGAATATTTATAAAATATGATTAAAATAATGGTAGAATTATTACCCATTTAATATTATGTCTATTATATATTATATATCTATATTAAATAAACTATAAAATCAAATAAGTGTTATTATAAAGTAATCATTAATATAATTATTATATATAAAATAGATAAATTCCTTATTTAATATATTTCTCGATAATTTTAAACATGGTTATTTGAGGTTATTATAATATTATTTTTGATATATATATTATTATATGTTCATTTTTAATAATAAATCTAACAATATAAAGTAAAAGTTATTGAAAATAACTGGATAGTCTAAGATAAAATAAGTATTAAATAATATTTGGTAATATATATTCATTATTATTAAATATATTAATATAAATTTTTATAGGTATGACTAAATGATTATCATACATTACCCACCATCATTAAAATGATGTTTACCTAATTTTTATACTTTAATATATATCTACCTCATATTACTTATTATCTAGTATAACTTTTTAAATAACATAATATTGTAGGAATATATCAAATTTAAGTCAATAATTAGATTTCCCAATATTAAAAATATTGTTTATAAAGCTAATAATAAAGTCTAGATTCATTTTTCATATAAATAAAAATTGGATTTTGGATATTTTTTAGGTAAAGGAGATGGGTGTATATTAAATAAAGTCATTAAAAATATTCTAGAAAGTAGGTAATATATTTAAAGATAAAAATATGGTTATAGAAAAATAAAAGTTCAAAGTTTATTAAAACGATTAAAAAATAAAATGATAAGAATATAAATAATAAATTATATAAATAGTAATAGGGAATAAACAAACATCATAGATGTTTTCTAATATCTCTCCAATTAATTATGTTTATTAAAGCTTAATTCTATGATCATAATAACAATATAATTTTAGTATATTATAAAAACAAGTTATTTTTTATAACTGATATTATTAATATGGTTCTTTAGAAGGTCGATTATTTATGTCAGTAAACGGATTATTGAAAAGAACTGAATAGATACTACTAAGATAAAAATTATTATGATTAATGGCTTTATAAGAGCTTATCTAATAATTATTAAGATATATATTTAAATATTATATAAACATAAATGAAAACAATTTATAATGGATTAAATAATAAAAGTTTTATAGTAGATATAAAAATGGACAAATACCAAAAGTAAAAATTTTATAAAAACGAGTAAATAAAAATCATTTTCAATAATAATTGAACATTTGATGAGTAATATAATAAATATTAACACATGTTATTTTATATAAATGGAATAAATCATAATAATAGGGTATAAGATTATAATATAATTAAATACCATTATTGATAAAATATTTAGATATAATCATTAAAGGGAATCTGAGATTTTTAATGTGGTAAAAAAAGTAATATATATAAATAACTACTAAAATTATTAATTTATTGAATTATATCATTTGTAAAAATTATATCTATACCCCATTAATATAATTAATGCTTTATTATTATTTTTATTTATATTAGCTTTCTTCCTTTATATTTTGTTCAGTATAAATTTTACCATATCAAACATTGTTATTTTAATTTATTTTACCTATATTAGCTCACTTCCTTTATTTCACTTCCATTTTATTTTATTCACCTTTAGCATTTAACATAAATATACCATAATTAGTTTTAGTCACAGGTTTCATTACGTTAATATATATCACTCATTTTTTATTTTTACTATTACGATTAATTTATTAGCTTAATTTACAGGTATAATATATATTATTATTGGTTTTTATGGTTTTAATAGATTAATAATTTTACTATACCTGATATATATCTTCTCAATATTTTTTATATTAATATCTATGTTATATTTTGATATTATTTCCCAGTAAATATATAGTTTATTAAAATTTATTGATTTTACCTTATTCTCATCATTCATTTATTACCTATCTAGACTACCCTATTTTGAATTTCTTCAGTTTTTTTTTGGAAAATTTTCCAAGTCAATTTGGTCGATCACGACCCGAGCGAAGCGAAGTCACAGAGGGATTCCCAGGGGGACAGGAGGAACATAGTGACGGCAAAGGGTTAAAACATTAATAGATTATTACTATAGAGTTTAAGATCTAAGTGAAGTAACATAACTCTCTAGATAAATGTAAAAATAATATAAAAAATGAATAAAATGTAAAAGGTTAGATTATATATGTAAATGATATATTACTAAAGGTCAATGAAACAAATAATAAATATAAAAAGTAATATAAACTTTCTAATATATATTAAACTAACTAATCATGATAACATTATAAACATAATAATCAATTATTATACTACCAATGATAATCGTTTTCTCTTTATGATCATAATACTGAGGGGAGATAAAGTAAAACATAAATTACATTTAGGGGTTATATATCTTTCAAGGTTTAGTTAACTTATTATACTAAAAAACAAAATGTATATTATTTAATTTTTCAGATTATGTTTAGTAGTAAATTACCTATATTATCACTATATTTATGAGGTTATATTTGTATAATGTCTATTATCTTAATGTGATTTATTTCATTATTGGTAGTTAATCCTTATTATGTTTATCTTTGATAAACGGGTTATTTTCTTCACAGTCGTCTCATTTTCCCTTATTCCTCCATTTATAGTTGATCTTGTTTCTATCCTTTTTCAGCTTTTTTCCATATAACTTCTTAAGGTTATAGCTAATACATTACTATTTTACTTTTTTATTTTTTATCCTTCAATCTATATACTTTTTAGATCCATTTTTACATTGATAAATTTTTAATACATATATAAGATATTTAATAAATATCTTGTTTTATATATTCCTATACTTATTCTTTTTATGATTCTAATTTCATCTGGTTTATTAACAGGGAGCCTTTTACAAAAGTGCTTTTAGTAATTATTCTATCTTAGATTGATATAGGTAATTTGATAAGTGCTTTTAAGAGTATGTATTTAGGGTTATTTGTATGTCGACTAAGTTTTAGTCATTATTTACAAAAGGCTATGCTTCTGGATTGATTCTATCTTACTTATATATTTTATCATTTACAATATTATTATTCTGTGTTTTTTTACTACTATTTCTAGTATATAACAAAATATGATATTTTGGTGTATTTGCTTTTATTTTCATTATCTATTTTTATTCCATTAGAGTTCTTTTCATCAACATTTTTAATATTACCTTTATTATATCTATGATCCGTTAAATATTACAGTAATATTAAATTTCATTCTTTTTTCTCTTCTCTACAATTAAGCTTATTTTTATAGTATTACCTATTTCCTTATGGTACTTATCACCAACAATTATTTATTTTATTTTTGCTTTTTACATCTATGATTTTATTTGTAATTTCATTTTATCTATGAATTTTCTCTACAAGACTTATTAATTAAGCTTTTTTCATTATTTTTCTAGTTCCCTCACGGTACTTATCATCAACAATGATTTATTTTTTTCTTGAGATTTTGTTTTTTTTTCTAATATTCTTCTTCTTTTATTTATTTTTATATATTATTATTTTTTATTTATACTAAAGTTGGTGTATGAGATTTTTACATGCCAAAAATTACTATAGTAATCTAAGGTAACTAATATATAAAAATTAGATTAAAACATTATACTATCATATTGGCATAAATATGATTAATTATTTTTTTACCATTTTATTAATTTTTGATTTTATAATATCGCTAATATAACGTAAAGATACGGTTAATTTATATTATATATTAACGGTATAAATATTAAAGCTATTTTATCGATTACCAGTAAATTTATTACCCTTATATTTCATTTAATATTTACCTTTGTTACAATATAATAATATTATTTATTACGTCATCGTTTTTTGTTTGATTTAATATACCTACTATTGATTTCAATTATTAGGGTTATAAGCCTTTACCTATTCTTGAGCTTTTTCAACCTAAAATTGTGGTTTTCATGTTAAATCTTATTTAGAGTATTGACCGTTAATCTAAAGATTAACTGAAATTTTATACCAATGAATTTTATATATTTGTAATATTTCCCATAATTTTACTCCTGAATTAAATAACAAAATATAAAGATTAACGGATTATACCATATAAAATAAGTATAAATAATTATATTGGTAAGATAATAGTACGAATTAATATCGAATAATATATATGATTTGTATTATTTAATATTGTTTATTTAGAAGAAATTATTACTTTTACTTTCATTATTAATACTATTATTACAATTCTTTTTATCTAATTATAGCTAATATATTTATTTTTAATATTATTTTCTCTTTTACTCTTTTATCCAATAATTTACTATATTTTGTTATCTTTTTTGACTCATTCCCCAATATTTAATTTTACTATCCCTATTACTTCTATATTGTTACACCTACTAAATGTTTGTCTTTTTGACTATTACTGATAATAAATTTGTTATTTCTGTAGTCTATTATATTTTATTTTGTTTTTATTTCTTTACTTTCCTTTTAAATTATTTTGAAGATTTTCATTTTTCAATATTATTATTTTATTTTATAATATATACACCCTTCTCCGTCACTATCGTTCCTCCTGTTCCCTTGTTAGGGAAACCATTCTGTGACTTCCTCGTATAC
>JANBPT010000738.1:0-24415 GCA_027575765.1 Tieghemiomyces parasiticus
ACCCGCTTTATCGCAATCTGAGAGGCGGTGGTATTCCGAGAAGGTCGCGGCCAGGGACGGCAGAAATCGGGAAGACCTTGGACCTGTCAATACGACCACTTCCGTGGAAGGGACACAACGTGCCGACCACGTCCAATAGACACACCCAATGTCACCACGATTGATCGAGCGTAATTGGCACATATTTTTAACCGGGTTTCCACCTATACTAGCTCGGATGGAAGTTTACGCTAGCTCTCCTGGGTTTCGTTTTCGTCCGGACTCCTTGGCTAAAGACGTCTGCTTTCCTATCCACGCACCCGATACGCCCGCTTTCCTCGAAACCGGCAGTTGCTAATGTCCTGTCGACCGCCGATTTGAGTACAAGACGGATTGATTGCCTGTCATAATTTACAGAAAGTTTGAGTTACGTTCCACGGACAATGTATTGACCCGCTTACCGCGGTCCATCGTATAATCCATCACTCGTCACAATATTTCTGCCGCGCTTCCCCTCATCTCTCACTCACTCACTCTCCCCATACCCGCTTCCATTCCGAATTTATTTAGCTGAGGTGCCAACTATATTATAATATTGATCGTTATAAGCTTCTGTAAGCTAAAATGACTAATGCCAACTTGCCTTCCCTGAAGGTTGTTGTATGTCAACAATTGCTATTCTGCCAACGCCGAATAAAGTAGAAGTGGATGGACCTAATGTTTGTGCAAAACTTTGGCGGAGGAGGACGAGGGCGGGGGGGAGTTTCTTTCCAATCTATATGGAGATATCCAATGGGGTCAGCCATCCCTCACGCGACAGACCGACCCGATCAGTGATACTCAACGGACGCTGCACCATGTCTTGTCCTACGCCTGCATTGGATTTAAGTGGTTAATAAAACCATGGTGAAACGCGGTGACTTGTTACGTGGCAAAGGGTAGTGCACAAGTAAAAATACAAAAAATAAAAATGCAGAGGGTGCCTTCATTACGGGTCGTGTGCTGAGCTAGAGCACCATGTCGGGCGCCGAGCTGGAGTGCTGTGCCTGTAGCATTTTGGGAACCGAGATATATATATATTGCTCATGTCCGTCCCCACCGGTACTGTATCTCACTTGCTCTATTTAGCTACAGCACCATCTCGCCTTCATTGTGTTTTCGCTCCAAATTTTTTTACGCCCTGCTTTACCACCTCAGTCAAGCGCCATGTTCCTCCGCTTTATAGTGCCTGCAGTATGCCTAGGTTTTGTGGCAGTAGGGTCCACCACCCCTTTGGGTCTCAGCAGCGAAGGCTTAGAACCACCTACGCCGGATAGTACTACTATGATCTCTCGCTTACTCTTGCTACCCCCGGATGTGATTGTAGATATCCTGACCGACTTGGATATGAAGGACCTGCGGGTAGTGACCGAGACCTGTATATACCTTAAAAGTATAGCTTATCAGGTTCCCCTACTGCATGATCGACTGGTAAGTTGAATTCTAAAACTAAGCTCCGCTGGCACTTGCCTGGTGGCTAGTGTCGAGTCTACGTCCAAGGGACAGTCCTCAATTTTCGACTAATATCTCGAGGTCACATATTTCCCATGCTGCCGTATCTTTTACCAACCCTTGCCCATCAGGTTACTTGCTCTCCATTTTTTGAGGAGTGGCAGCGCATCCTCCGAGAGAACAATGGTCAGGCAGTTCTTCCCCATTCGATGATACCCTATGCCGCCCAACTCATCCCGCCAGCCGTCCCCGTGGACCGTTTCACGGCCCTACTGCCGATGCTGAGCTCGCCAATCACCAGTTACTTCTACCGCACATTTGTCGTCAACCTTGCCGAGACGTTGGGACTCTCGCCTTTGGCCAATATCTATACCCAGGCTTGTAGCCTCGAGAAGAGTGTCGGTTATCGTAATTACCGCGGCTGGGCGGCCTACCCACCTGCCCGCGAGGTGGCGGAGCCGGGATACCTACAAGTGGTCAATGAGAAAGACCCCAACAGCTTCGGTTGCCTTTTTCAGAGCGGCGAAGGCGACCCTGACCTGGCCCGCTCCCAGTACCTCCACCACCTGGCCCCGCGTCTCCGCCAGATAAACCAGGGCGCTCGCCGGCACCGTGTAAGTACCACCAATCCTCGTCTCCGCTCCAACGGCCACATGCTCGCCACCGCCTTGATCACGGATAATGAGGCCTTCCTCGCCGATCTGGTGAGTTACCTCGGAACCCATGAGTTTATGATCTCCCTGAGAGCTGGCTTAGCACATATCATACCGGCCTTCGACCTGACTCTACCGGACACATTCTTTGATCTTAAGCACGCCAATCAAAGAAATTGGGCACAGCCGGGCCAAGCCAGTGTTGGCGATGGTGATCAGGTCAACTCTGAGCATAGGGGGCCGGCTTTCCAGGCGATGGTTAACGACATGGCCCAGAATGTCAGGACCTGGATTGTCACGGCATTGGCAGCGTTAGGAAACCTGTCAGGGTTGAAGCAGATTCGAGAAAAGATGAACCGGCCCGGGCAGCGCCGTGTACACAGGCGTGTCTCTACTATGGAATCCACCATTGTGGCAGCGGCCGCCATTGCCAACCAGGTCAATGTGTTGGACCAATTTGTTCCGGGCTTGGATAATCAGGCTAAAGCAAACATTCTAGAGTTACTGGCGCTGCAAAACTTTGAGACGGCTCATGCACGGTTACTCAACTACTATTACAACCACGGGCACACGGTGGCTGAGCAGTCAAACGCCAACGATATGAATAGCAGGCCGGCGCCCTCGCTATCCATCCTGGACAACAGACATGTGTTTTACTTCCATGGACCTACGGCGGAGCTCTCATTTGTCACTTACGACGTGGAAGATGCCGTCTTGAGCTCCACCTAAGGTAGTTGGAGGGGGGGCTTAGGATGCCAAACGAACTACGCTTCCACGCACAGTGCGGTAGAAAAAGGATCTTAAATACAACGCAGCCAAAAGGTTATTAAAATCATTGTTTATAAAGTTAAGCCTAAGCTACTTTGCCTGTGCGATTTATATACGCTGCGTGGGGCAGTGTGGCAAATAGACCCTGTTCCCTTTGGTTTGATGCAAGTGGACGTTTGCAATGCAGAGCAGGTATATCCTAGCCGATCGCAGTCGGTCTACTAGTAGGGCTCTATGATATTCCTTCCCAGCCCCCAACCGTCTAGCGATCGTGACCGTTACCCTGTTGCCTTGTTCGATTCTGAGACGGCCCCTCACTAGGGGGCTATGGCGCCCACGGGTTACACGGCCAAGTCTCCCCAGTGCTGCATCCCATTCTCGCCCCTCCCCTCGTTTCCTCCAACCCGTTTATATCGATGGCACCGTCAGGCCTTCCTATTGGTCTAAAAGATATCACCTCATATCGTTGGTGCAGGGAACCTTATTCCTCTCCTAATTGCGAGGGTTGAGCGCCCACGAGGGTACGGCCCAATAGTACGGGGATATCAGTGTGGTGCTGATTAAAAGAGTAAGCTGAAAACCGGCTTTATCTCTAGGAGGTACCCTCGGGGCTGCTGAATAGTGGAAAATGCGTAGGTGCCAAACGGCGTCGATTGCGTTAGGGAAAAATCGTGCCACCTAAATAGGGCTACCGGCTTCCCATCCCTCCCTCTCCCCAGCCCACGAAGCCTCTTGCTAATCTCCCGGCCTCACACTGTACAACCACGCCTTTCTTAACGCCCTGAACCCCTCTCCCTTTCCCCATACGCGTGCCCTCATTCGTCCAAGCACTGTCTCTTCATAGATTACGTATTGGCAGCCCCACCCGATAAGCCTAAGCTGTAATCACTCTGGACATTGCACCGCGTAGGCCCGTCTTTCTTTGTTTGTAGCAATTCACTATCCATACTTCGCCACCGTTGTCAGTTCCTCCTATCAACCCACTCTACCGCATCCTCCCCCATTCAGACCATGTTGCTCCAGCGCTTCTCCACTGCTGCTACCTTGGGCTGCGGCACTCGCTCCGGTGCGATCCTGGCCCCGCGTCTCGCCCGGCGCGGTCTGACTCAGATCTCGTCGCTCAACGTGACCCGGGCCCCGACCGCCTCGTCTAGGACGTAAGTACCGTTCCTTATTCGGTCAAGGGGGTACAGCACCGTAAGATAGCTTGACCTCTTCGGATCTCACTAGCGAGGAATTCACTCGCGCAAGTGGCCTGATACGGAGCCGGCGCCATCGCACGCATACCTAAGTGTTCTCCACTGTGCACACGGCCGGGGTGCAAAGCCCGCAATAGAGCTCACCCACTTCTACAAGCCAAATAACTTACTCGTCCCCTTTTCCGCCATACCTTGCTTTTTTGTTTCTCTCGCCTGGACCCCTCCACCAGTGCCACCTTGAACCCGCGGGCCGCCGCTCTGGCCATGACCCTCCCCGGGCTATCGACTCATGCCCGCCTTTATAGCTCCAAGTCTTACCCGCCGCACACCATCATCGACATGCCGGCCCTGTCCCCGACCATGACTGCGGGTAACGTGGGTTCCTGGCAGAAGGAGGTCGGTGACGAGATTGTGCCTGGTGACGTTCTGGTCGAGATTGAGACTGACAAGGCCCAGATGGATTTCGAATGTCAGGAGGAGGGCTACCTCGCCAAAATTCTGTGTGATAGCGGCTCCAAGGACGTGGCTGTGGGTCATCCGATCGCCATCCTGGTGGAGAACAAGGCCGACGCCGACAAGTTCGCCGACTTCCAGCCCGAGAGCGCCGGCGAAGGTACTGCCAAGGCCGCCGAGCCCGAGTCCCCCAAGGAGGAGGCGTCGAAGCCCGAGCTGAAGAAGGAAGAGTCCAAGCCCGAACCCACTAAGCAAGAGAAGCAGACTGAGTCTCAGCGCGATACTGCCCCAGCCTCCAGCAACGGGTCCGGCCGGATCTTCGCCAGTCCGCTGGCTAAGACCATCGCCCGTGAGAAGAACTTAAGCCTAGCCGATATTCAAGGTACCGGTCCGCACGGCCGCATCGTCAAGGCTGACGTCGAGAAGTTTATCAGTGAGGGTGGCGCCGCTAAGAAATCGGCTGCCCCGACCAAGGCCACCCCGGCCCCCTCGGCCCCGGCTGCCGCGCCCGTCCCGAGTGCCGGTACCGCCTACACCGACATCCCGACGTCCAACATGCGCCGGGTGATCGCCAGCCGCCTGGTGGAGTCCAAGCAGCAGCTGCCGCACTACTACGTGACGGTGGAGGTGAACATGGACAAGATCAACAAGCTGCGGATGGCGCTCAACGAAGCGGGTAAGGGCGAGTACAAGCTGTCGGTCAACGACTTCATTATCAAAGCGTCGGCTCTCACTCTCCTCAAGGTTCCGGAGGTCAACAGCTCGTGGCAGAAGGATTTCATCCGTCAGTACCACAACGCCGACATTTCGGTGGCTACGGCCACGCCCAGTGGTCTCATCACGCCTATCATCCGGAGCGCCGAGGCCAAGGGTCTGGCGGGTATCTCTAACACCATGAAGGAGCTGGCCGCCCGTGCCCGCGAGAATGGCCTCAAGCCCGAGGAGTACCAGGGCGGCAGCTTCACTATCTCTAACCTTGGCATGTTCGGCGTGGACTCGTTCACCGCTATCATCAATCCCCCGCAGTCCTGCATCCTGGCTGTCGGTGCCACAACTGAGAAGGTGGTGCCCGACGCCTCGGCCCCCGGTGGTTTCAAGGTTGCGGCCGTTATGAAGGTCACCCTCAGCGCTGACCACCGGGTCGTTGATGGTGCCGTCAGTGCCCAATGGCTAAAGGCCTGGAAGGAGCTCATGGAGAATCCCCTCAAATTGCTCCTCTAATTACACGCCGGCGGGGTTGCATTAGGTGTTGACAGACCCGCGTCGTGGGGCTACGCTGGGTGAAAAAAAAAAGAAGCAAGTTATACACTGAGGTGGATATAGGCATATTAAGGGGGGAGGGCAATAGTCCAGCGTTTCCCTTCACCCTAACGCAGCCGCTCCTCTACACAAAAATAAAGAATCCGTCGAATGGGACACTAGAGGTAGAGGGAGTCAGTTGGGCGAATACCCCAATCGTACTACTGTTGAGGTACTTTGCAGTAAATAATAAGCACGCGCTCATTAGTGTGGCCCAAGCATTCATGCACTGGCGAAACTGTATCGGCGGGCTCGCCCTCTTTTCCCAGTAGGACGAAGATTAGTGCCTCTGAACACCCTCACCTTCTCTGTAGCGGACAAGCGTACAACCGGATGAAGGAAGTCTCAATTGCAGCGGGTTCGTCAAGCATAAACGTACCGCTGATGGACCCACGCCTGGTAAGCTGGGCCTACGGATCCTCCCCTGAGGCCTTCGGATCCGAGCCCTCCCCCCTCTTGCTAAACGGCCTTCCCCAACCGAGGTCTAGACATGTAAAAATCTGCATGGTCAGCCGAAAGTCTTAGTAGTCAAGTGTGTAAAATCAAGTTACTTATTACTATAACTACGCTTTAACCAACTTTCTCGCGGCCTTTCTCGGTCGGTGCCCTCGATACATCTTCACAAACCCCTCTCTCGGGTTGCACACTCCAGTTCCAATGCCCAACCACCAGCCCGTGGTCGTGCAAGTACGGTCAGAATAGGATCTTGGCTGGCCCAGTTCGCCTTCACGCTTTAAGGCGGAGCGAGCATGACGACGGATTATGCGGCGATTGAGGTTCTGCAGTTAGCTTGAATACCGGGGAGGGGGATAGATGGGAGCGCATGGCTCAAGGTCTTCTGCAACAGATGTCAACCGTGCAGAAATATTAATTTGGAAGGCGAGTAGACGGGGTAGGGTACCGCCACCCGGTAGTGTGACGAAGAGCAGGAATAGACCACTCTTGCGGTAAATACTACCTCGTTTGAGCCCCAGGAGGACGCCCTCCCATGGCCGGACCTCTTGGTACATTTCAATCACCACGTCCATCACATTGCAAGCGTCGGGCAGGGGGCAATGTGGGGGTTATCAGTGTTTCCCGATTGGGGAGGGTTGCCACGATGGCAAGGGTTGGCAGAGGCACCTATTCGGCGTAATCTGTCCGGAGGCCGATGGACGACGTGGTCAGTTGCTTCCCTCCGGAGCCCCCAGTCATCGTACAACTGGCTTTGTCAGTCATGGCCATTTTCGCAGCTGCGCGCGCTACTTTGTACCAGTTCACCAGAGGCGGGAGCGTCCCTCTCCAAAGAGTATAGTGAATATTTTCACGCCTTCTTTGTATTGTACCTGTTGCCCTAATCGGGGCCCATCCGCCACTGGCCATAGCATCTGTCATGATATCAACCGGCATGAACTGCGGCCCATTCGACCGTGTTGAACGGCATGGGAATCGGCAGCCATACTGTACCACGCCCCTGACTGGCTGGTTGAAGAGGGTCAGTGGGTCTGGAGCCTATCGGCGGTGATATTGACGCACTTGCAAAAGGCTGGGTGTGGCTTCCTGGTGTCGCTAGTCCCGTCTCCCCTCTTTGATTTAGCCACTCGACCGTCGCGTGCGTACTTACTCGTCACCTGCTGTATTGTAGGAAGTTAGGCTCGGTTGACTGTTGGGTATCCCCCTAGGACTCACTTAAACTGGCTTGTCATTATTACTCATTACCCGACTGGCGTGAGTGACAGTTGTTGCGGTGCGTTCCTAAGCTGCCAGCCGCTGTCCTAACTTTAGGTTATTATTATATAACACAGCTTTGCCGCTCCGCACGCCATGCCACACACTCCACTTACCTTGTGTTCACATCAATAATCGCTCTGAATCAGCTTGTTCACTTTCCAGCACCGTCTACTCATCCCCGGCTTCATCCTTCTTGGTCACGTACGCCAAGACCACGCTCCACACCTCCGGCAGTCCTATTCCTGGGGACTATACAGCCTCCTAACCTTGGTACCACCACGCCTTCCCATCGCGAAGCACGCTGCACCTCAACCCTGCACAATAGCCCGCTTCCCACACTCATACGTCTCCAGGTAAGACACGATGCCTCTAGCTCCTTGCTTAAATATCCGTCTCTCCATTGTCTATCTCAACACACCTTGGATTACGGATCGGTTCAGCAGGGCTCTTTTCCGGCTCACATTTCTCTGGCATGGCACCTGCCGCATCGGTGCAGTCGTCGGCCTCAATCTTTGATTGGAAACCGAGGCCACCTCAGACACGCGAACCATTCCCCCCTTTCGGCCAACACTGCTCGGATAAGACCGGATTTCGCATCTTCCACCATTTTTCACTCGTCACCAGCGCAGCTCCGTGCAGCAACTTCCGACGCTTACCTTCTGGCCCAGCTATTTGACCGGCAGATTTCTTCGCCCTGCTCTTCTTTATATAAACCTGCCCTTGCCTGGATATCTCCGCTCCACTAACCCACCTCCTCACTTTGTATTTGAAAAACTCACCGTCCCGCCAACTCCAGCCGCTACCTAATACCAGCCTTCCCCGCCCACCTGGTCGGCCTCTGCATCCCACCTCCCCTGTTGGCATCCCCCAAAGTCCTCATTAGACTAGCATGACCGTGACCCACAATCTGAACGATGTCGCTGAAGTCGCCACCGTCCCGCACCCGGTTGATAAGGCGAGTATCGTCAAATCCAAAGTGACCCACCCGCCCCGGTCGGCCCTCGACCTCCTACCACTGCTAGGGGATGCGAAGCGCCGTTCTCGCACACCCATCAAGCAGCTTTACCAGTACTTCTTCATGCCCGGCATGCTATCTCTCTCGGCCGGTCTCCCACACCCGTCGAGTTTTGCCTTCAGGTCCCTGTCAGCCACCGTCCCATCGATGGAGGCGGCCAATGTCAACGGGATCTCCTCTCCTGCGCCAGAGCTGCAGGTAACGATTCCCTTTCATCCTGCCCCTGGATCCGGGCCCCTCCAGACCAGCGTGGCCCTCTGTAACTCGCTGCAGTACGGCACCGCGCAGGGGATCCTTGGCTTGCAGACCTTTCTGCGCGAGCACGTTGAGGAGATTCACCACCCCCCCTACGCTGACTGGGATGTAATCACCACGGTGGGCAACACCGACGCACTAGACAAAGCTGTTAGCCTCATCGGAACGGCCGGTGACTATCTCCTGGTGGACGAGTGGACCTACCCGGCCGCAATTGATACCGCCGCCAGTAACGGACTCCATACCACTCCAATCCCGATGGATCAGGATGGCATGATTCCTGAGGCCCTCGAACGGACCCTCTCTACCTGGCCCGCCGACCGCCCGCGGCCTAAACTGCTCTATCTAGTGCCGACGGGTCAGAATCCCACCGGCGCCACTCTTCCACTCTTGCGTCGCCGGGCCATCTACGCATTGGCTCAGAGTTATAACCTCATCATCATCGAGGACGACCCATACTACTACCTCCAGTTTGCCCCATATCAACCCGCGGCCGAGCGGACCAACGACAGCATGGATGCTCAGCCGGGCCTCTCGAGTCTCCTTCCATCCTTCTTGTCCCTTGACACCGATGGTCGCGTCCTCCGCCTCGACTCCTTCTCCAAAATCCTGGCCCCTGGCTCCCGTTGCGGCTGGATCACCACCAGCAAACAGTTCCTCCCTTACCTTGAATATCACAACGAAACCACCGTCCAGCAGCCCTCAGGGTTCTCCCAGGCTATCATCACCGAATTGCTAACCAACACTTGGAAGCACGCCGGGTGGTCCATGTACCTCAAGCGCCTCCAGTACGACTACTACCAGCGTCGCAACCTGTTTATTGACCAGCTGGCCCAACATCTCAACGGCCTGGTCGACTATGTCGTGCCGCCCGCTGGGATGTTCTGTTGGATTAAACTTCGACTCCCGTCGTCCCTCACCGGTTCCAGGGGCGCCGATCGCGACGTCATGGGCGACATTTTGGAGGCCCTGGTGGCGGAGCGCGTCATCGCCATTCCCGGTCATTACTTTGCCGGTCAGATCGACCGCGCCGCCATGGCCCAGGAACCTTACTTCCGGACCGCCTTCGCCCACGCCAGCCCTGAGGATTTTGGACCCGCCTTGGAACGTATGGCTCGTGCTCTGGAGCGCTTCAATCTCGGTGATGACTAGTTGTGTTGAACGTCTGCCGTCATTTACAACCTTTATCACGTCCATTAACTTGGAAAATACACTGGAATATCACCAGACGCTCTCGGAGTGGGCTGCTCTTCTGCATGAGGAACTTAGACAACGCTTAGCTACTTGGTTTAAACGATGTAATACAATTCGAGCCGGGCAAGATAAAGGGGTTTTATTGTGGTCATGGGGTTGAATGCTCGATCCAGAATATGGAGACACCGCCTGACGCCCGTGGAGCTGAGCTGCCGGCCCGGGAGATTCCGGCTGCTAAAGTGAGTTGCGACCGCCACACCGCGGTGGTGCGCCACCATAACCGTTCGAAAACCTTCACGAGTCGAGCCGCAGCTAGTTGGCTGTACTACGCTGACGCTTCCTCCGCTCAGATAGAAGCTCATCCATGGCCTTGGTCTTGGTAAACCTGGCGGGTAGAAGGGAAGGGTGGGTAAAAGGGTAGAGTGGGTGGAATTTAAGATGGGCGGTGAGTAACGGTCCATTTTCAACCGGGTCAAGAGTACTTGTCTTTCGGGCGCAATAACCAAACAGGTATACTTCCACTGGACCCGCTACAACCGCCAGTGAAGTAGCAGTTCAATGGGAGGGGCTAGATGAACTTACCGTGGGTTGGTGGGATCAATGGCGAAGGTCGAGGACTCGTGCACGGCGGCGAACCGAGGATCGGCAACGTTGATATTGAACCCTTCCTGTATAGGCGCGGTATCGTCTTCAGTGCCCTTCTTACCACGGCGCCGCTGCCGCCGGCGACCTTTGGCCTTTTCGCTCTTGATAATCTCGTTCATGTCAAAGTGACGGGCCTCCGCGGCGAGAGTTTCGTCGTCCATGAGGAGAAGGTCCAGCTCGGCCTGGCGCCGCGCCTCTTCGGCCGCGTCCTCGGCCTTCTGTTGTTTGCTCTGGGTGCGCGTGTGACCATTATCGGGCGAGTTGGAGTCTGACAGTTCGAAGCGAACGAAAAAAAAGGGAGTTGGTATGACAGAGCATTGGGAAAGATGGGTTAGAGTCGGCGGGTCGAGATCATAAGGTAGGCACTGTGGCCCAGTACTAGAATCCATGGCCGATGGAAATATAACAATTAAAGCGCACCCACAATCCCGTCCGCCCGATGAATTAACTTACTCTCACCGTCCTTGTCGGTGGACTGCTGGGCCTCGGCCTTCCGGCGCTGCTTGCGCTCGAGATGCTTGCGGCGGTAGGCCTCAATCGTCGTCTCGTCCTGGTTAATGTTGTTTGCCTGGTGGGACTGTTAAAACAAAGAGGGAGGGGTACGGTTAGTAAACCCCATCACAGAGTCCGACCCAGCCGAAGCCTGGCCACCCAAGCGTAGGCCTGACGCTAATGCAAACTGGTCGAGGATCTCCGCGAAGTACTTACCGTGGGTGGCTCGGGGGCTCTGATTGGTGGTCTCTGAGATGTGGATAGAGCGGGCGTGAATGTGATTTCCATATCTTGTCCGTCCTCATCCTCGTCGTCGCTGTGATCACTGGCAAAGGCGTCCTTATTATTGGCTCGTAGGAGGGCCAGGTATTTCTCGCGCATCTTGTTCTTGTTCTGCTTCTTCTTCTGCTTAGACGCGTTACCCCTTCGGCTGGTTGAATCGGGACCTGTGGTGCTGGCATTCGAGTCCAAGTCGGACTCAATGGCTAGGTCGTCCGAGTCTTCGGAATCGGCGTCGTCGCTGCTGTCATCCAGACCGTCGTCCTCTTCATCGTCCTCCTCGTTATCATCGTCGGAGACATCCGACGCTAGGTAGGCACTAAAATCCATCGCATCGATATCCTGGCGGGTGAAAGACCGACGGGTGGTGCGGATGCGATCCGGATCGTCGTCGTCCCACGTCAGCTTGACATCAGAATGCTGGAGGGCCTGGGTGATAAAGTGCTTGGGCATGTAGTGTTCCGGGGCGCGATAGGCTTCGTCTGTGACCTCGTCGCTGGCGAATGTGGTGTCGTCCGGGATGTAACGGAGATCAAAGAAGTTGGCGCTGCCCTCATACTCGAACCCGTCGCAGGCTTCGTAGATGGCCTTGGCCGTGTATACTTTGTCGCACTCAACGACCGCGTAGTAGTAGTTCATTCGGTTGTACTCGTACTCGCGCACCTTCTGCGGGTCGTAGTCTTTACTGTCTTCGTCGGCGAAGATCTCACGCATGTTGACCTCCACATCGGACTCGTCCGAGTCACTCGCGCTGGCGTCGTCGTCGGTCCCAGATGTCTGTCCCAATACGCCATCCTCCTCACTCTCGTCCTCCTCATAGTCAGTAGGCACATCCACCACCTCTTCGGCCTCGTCGTTGTCGTCACTTCCGCTGTCCTCCTCCGATGCTGATTCGCCGGCGCTTGGGGCGGCGGTATCGGACCCTTCGTCACCGGAAGCGGTCTCTTCACCTTTCTCGGGTTCGTGGCGGCGTACTTCAATTAACTTTCCGATCATAGGACCGTGGAGGGCTTCCTAGTGACAGGCGTGGCCGGATGTTCGGAAGGGTACAGTGTACCAAGTTAGAGTCCGCTAAAGCTTAGTGTAATGAAGGTGAAGCCTCTAGTCGCAGGACGGCGGCGCGCGTCGATAGGTCAGTAAATATTAAGCTTGGGTTACTTACTTGCGCAAGTTGTTTCTTGCCGAATTCAGACGGATAAATCTTGACGGAGAGGATGGAGCCATTCTTGGGCTTGTACATAGAAAAAACGTGGAATAGGTCTCTTGCCTGAAATAGGGTAGGAAATTGGTCGGAAGCAATACGTGGAGGAGGGTTAGAAACACAGAAGACGGGATGAGGCACGACGGGGACCCACGCCTGTGTCAGTAGCGGTACGACACTCACCTTGATGTGCTTCCAGTCCATCCGGACGGCGGCAAACCGGCGGGTGGCTTCGCCCTGAGGTACACTGTCGGCATCAGACTCATCGTCTGTGGCCACTTCGACGTCAGACTCATCAGATGACGAGGCCACGCCGACGCCGCGGGCAGGGTCGTAGGCCGGTTCCGCAGTCTCACCAGCTTCGCTGGGGGTCGCGTCCTCGTCGTTATCGCTGCTACCGCTACTACTATCGCTATCGCTTCCAGCAGATGATTCATCAAAATTGTAGAACCGGTCGAGGTCTTCTTGGGCCTTGTCAATGACGAGCTCGCGGCCGTAGCGGTCAATTTTGGCTGGAGGGGTAGAGCAGTAAAAGGAACATTCCGGTAGAGGGTTGTATACGGTTTAGTGTCGTGCTGACCCATTCACTGTTCGCGATAGGGTGCGCTCCAGAGACGTAGGGAGCCCGGAGGGTCACTAAGGGGCTACCGACTGACTTACCTGTCCGGGTAAACTCCTTGTCCTTGAGCATTTTTGAGAACCGCTCGTCGACCTTGACCTTTAGGTCGTTGACCCGCGGCCGGGAGAACCGCGGGTCGCTAGCGATGCGCGCAAACCGGGGATCCTGTAGGGCGTCCTTGGGGTTGGCATTCTTCTTGCGGTTGCGTGGCATGGTGGGCAGTTGGAGCGGCGGGCGGGGAGGGAGTAAGGCAAACGATTAGGGCTGTCAAGCTATACGTATGGCTCTCCAGGAGAATAACGAGAACTGAGAACCGGGGTTACTGGATAACAGGGACAAGTAGCTCGAGGTGTCAGTCAATGAGGCTCATGGGCACCAGACAGGTGGAGTAGAAGTCGTTAAAACGGTTGAGAGGTGGTATGGGTTTTAGTACTGTCAATGAAAAAGAAAAAAAAATGGGCACGGCGAAAGGGGTTTAGCCACCGTCGCTTGATTTAAGCACTGAGGAGGTAGGGCTGAGGGTGCTTGTCATTGTCACGTGACCCACCGCACGGTTGATGCTAGAGGGCTATCTCGCTCTGGCCCGGTTAACACCGCTGACCACTACCGGTTGATAGATCTAGTAGGTTCGATCCACATTAATGAAACTAGATCCGTTCATTTATTTTGAGCTAGAGGCAGGTAAATCGGATGCTTTAACGTCAATACGATGTACATTGACACCGGTTGAAAAGTGCTTAAAAAGAACGTGCAAGGGAAAGCCGCATACACGGGAGTAGCCAAACCGTGCCAAGCTTTAAGCTGTAATGTCCATGGCCGTGTCCTCCGTAACGGTCACTAGATCGCGGATGGACGTCTTAATGACGGCGGTGGTGCCCCGGGCGAACTTGTAGCTCTGCTCCTTCTGGACACGCTCGTTGGGCTTGGCATAGTTGCGTAGGTAGTCGACCTTGCCCTTCTCGATCACACAAACGTCCACGTTGGAACCGGACCCGAGGTCGTTGAAGATACCTGCTTCTATGGCGTCCTTAACCATGTCGATCGCCTCCTGGCGTTCCATATCTGGGCGCCAGCGGGACTCGAACACCGACATGGCGGCGAGGGATCCGCTACCCATAGTCACGTAAGGTAGCTTGTCGGTACTGCCATGTGGGTAGATGGTGTATAGGTGGGGGCCGGTCACGTCGTAGCCACCCAGTACCAGCGCCGCCGAAATATGCCCCTGATACCGGAAAAGGTACTGCTTGAGCAGGGTCATGGCCGTGACGACACGCGACTCGCGCCCAGTTGACATATTGTGCAGTGCCATTTGGCTGCTGATCATGTTAGTCGTATACTCCGTGTCGGCCGCCGTGCCAGCGCCACAGCAATACATGTTGGGCGCGATGTAGTGAATTTTCTCGCAGTTCTTATCGGCTACAATGGACCCCGCGGTGGCCCGCGTGTCGGCTCCCAGGACCAGGCCATCCTTGAAAATCAGGCCCACGATAGTCGTGCCAGTCTTGGTGGCGTTGGGGGCCTTGACCCCCGAGGCCTCGAGAGAGGCGTTCCTACATAAACCAACCGAGAACGGAGTGGGGGAGCGGCGCGACAGGAGTAGTGGATGCAGGAACCAGTTAGAAGCGGTGATGTAATTAGGAACCATCAGGTCCAGATGGGATTGAGTGGAATGTTAGCGGCGACAGTCAGAGGAATGTAGAGTCACCTACCGCTTGGCCAGGCCAAAGTCGAAGCCCGTTGCGGTCTGGTCGATACGAGCGGACATGGTGGGGAAGGGAGGCGTCGTGGGCTATGTTACAGGGATAGTGGGTAGCAAAGGGTAGAGCCAGGGAAGATGAGTAGATTGAAGAAGTAGATAATTGGTAAGTAAGAAGGAGGAGGTTTTATTCATGTCTTGCATGCGACACGGGCTATAACGATTGCTGTTTGTAAAAGGGGAGGGTGGTGATGGGTCATCAGGATGGTCAATGGGGGGAGGAGGGTGTATTTAGTGTCTTACTTGACACGCGTCATATGGACATAGGGAGTGGGACGGATTGGGGCGGAAAATAGTAATAAGCTATAATAAAATAAATTCGGACCATCGTTGGGCCCGGCAGTATTGAGGGAGTAGGAAGTGCGGTGTTCAAAATGAGGGGGTCGGAGGTACTGCTACTGGGAACGGTAGGTTTAGTATTGGAAGCAGACGTGATTACAGGACGGTTTGGTTGGTGGGAAGGAAAGAGTACATTGGTGATGCGGTTCTTCTAGGTAGTGAAATAAAAAGGAATTTGCACTAGGTTGGTTATGGTGTTTCTTAAGTGGATTATGTACAATAGAGAAATGGGGAGTAGAAGGTAGCTAGTATGTGATTATTGTTGACAGAAAGAGTGAGCAAAATGGGCAGTATTTTTATAGTGGCTTTTTATTGGAGGGAGGTATAAAGTAGTGGGATGGTAAACGGTATAAGTAACACAGATTTGAAAGTAGTGGAGTATTTGATGGTTCTATGACAGGTGGTACATTGAAAGGGAGAATGAGAACCACTGCAGGGCGGTGACCTGATATTGAAGGGAAATGATATTTATTATGTTAACTTGGCTTTAGTGGCTACTTATAAGCCAGATAGACTTTGGTAATAGGCCAAAGTTGGGTACCTACATTGTGAACAAAAGTAGTTAAGAGTGATAAATCATATTAGTGGGAAGAAGGGTAGCTATTATTAGTGAAGGCAGTGTAGCTTGTTGGGCATATTAGACCACATAAGTGGTAGTGAGGTCAGCATTGGGATGCCACAGGTTTTTAATGTCACATTACTTCACCACAGGTGAGGGTTATTTAGGGTCCTGATTTCCCAGAAGGCAGTGTTCAAGTAGTTATGCTGGCTGCAGGGCAGACACATAATAGTAGAGATTTCCAGCACCATGGCTATCCAAGCAGGCTTATTAGAAGAGAGGGTATGCCAGGTCAATAAAAGTGCTTTGGGGGGCTAGCTCCATAGAGGCTGGCCCAGGACCTAAAGAGAGAGGGGAGAGGGAGGCACAAGCCTCTGCATGAGGGTTAGCAAGGGGTGTTCTCCACTGGTGGCATGCAAATGGGGAGCTGGCCACTGCACCCAATGGCCAGTGGGAGATGAGGGGTTAGGATGGGTGGTGACCTACAGGCTGGGCTGTCTAGGCAGGAGGTGAGTGCCTGTTGCTGGATAGCAGCTGCTGTGGCAGGGGATAGCCAATCCCTTGGGATCTCCCGGACCCAAAAGGGCAGTGACATGGTCCAATTGCTCTAGGCCATCAGGGTGGATGAAGGCAGTGGCCAGGGGTTAGGGGAATTTCTGATACTCCACTTTAGAGGGGTGCTGAAAGGTGAGCACCACCCATCAATGGAAGAGGGGAGGGGGAGGCAGGGAAGTAGAAGGGTGGCAGCAGAGCAGGTGAAGGCTGGGACCCCTCAATAATCTCTTCAGGATTGTTGCCTGGGCTCTATCTAATGCTTTATCACAAGGTGGCCATGAAGGGGATGATGCCCAAGCCATATCCAATACAGGGTTTGGCAAAGGCTACATGGATGGTCTCCCTCTGAAAGAGAGGGACCCCATGCATGTTCATGCCACACTTGACTAGTAGGGCTGCCACCTGGTTCCCCTTTGTGCACAGGTAGTGAATGTGGGCTCTGGCAGCAACCCCCTCCCCCTGGGCTTAATGTGGAAACTCAAGTAAGGGAAAGAGGAGGCCTGGGCAATGGGTTCTACAGCCAGGGAGAGGGTAGCCTTGGTAAAGAAATACACATTTCTCTGGGCCAAGGTTATTGTGGAGGTCTCTTCCAGAGCAGGTATTGTTGGAACAAGCTACCAGACCAGCATTACATGAACTGGATTACCCACAAATTGGGAATCATGATATCATAATACTTTGGTTTGGATAAATTCTTAAAACATTACTATTCAAATGCTTATATCACCATCTTATTCTAGTTGGCCTCAGTTGGAGCTATAGAAAATATGTGAAATAATAGAACAAATCTTTAATCAATTCCAACAAACCATCATTTAGTCAACAGATATGCCATCAAGTGTGGCTTGGGCCTCAGTGAGGGATTAAACCACCACATTTATATCATCAATATAGAGCAGTTAGCCTAGGTGGTTCCTATCAAGGAAAGAGCCTAAACCTTCCTCTCTAGTGGCTTCAGGGGGATGGTCCAGGGTATAGTTGAATGGGGCTGGGGAAAGGGACTGAGTCCTGGACCTCCCCCATATTGGGTAGAGTCAGGGGAAGAGGTATCAGTCCCAATATGGACAGAGAAGGAGGTCCTGGGGAGGAGGGAGTGAAACATTGGGTGAAGGAAGCCATTTGGGTCTGCCTTGGCCAGTATGGTGCACAGCAGACCCTGAGTGGGTGGTCATAGGAACCTTTGATATTTAAGGTCAAGCCCACCTTTAGCTTGCCAGCCTTTTTCACTGCACACTGGCAAGCCAAGGCAGTGTCCAACCTTAGAGCTGTGCTGATATTAGGCCCAAGTCCAATACCATACCCAAAAGGCTATTCTACTATCACAGAATTTAGGGTTCTGAAATAGCAGGCTTGGACTTTACCTTGGGATAATCTAATGTGGTGGTTCCCAATCTCCATACCCCTCCCTAAGGTGGCAGTTGAGGTTATAACCAAGAGGGCCAATGAGTACATCTGTGGCAAAATAACTGACCCCCCATAGGGCCCCAGTAATTCTCAAAGGGGCTGAGGCAAACCAGCAGCTGCCAAAGCCTTCTGCTTTGCCCCCCTCCCCTAGTGGCATCTCCCATAAGTCTTTGGAGGCAAGTAATTGGAGGCCATGTAGGATGTGGTAGGGCTAATTCCAAGGGGCAAGGTTATTGAAGTCAAGAAAAGTAGGCAAACCAATGTTAGCTGTGGTGGTATTCCTCCCCTTTAGTGGCTGTGCCAGGAATGGTTCTGGTGTTGTTAAGGCATCATAGGCCAGAAGAGTCCTGGTTAGCAAGGCAGGGTATTGCCTGTGGGTAACAATAGCATGGGGAAAAGGAAAGTGGTAGTACATGGTGTAGGAGGCATGGGGGGCAGAAAGTAGCACCTGATTTTATATAGGAAAGAGCTGCCTTGTAGCACCTAGCTGTACACTCAAGGCTGGTCAGCAGTGTCTCCCTTGGGTATGCCACTGGACTTTATCAAGGCAAGGCAGCACCCTGCCTCCCTCTCCTTGGCCTCACACATATATCTAGGCCACCTGGTGCCCCCCTTTTTAGGCCCCTAAGCCTATACATCCAAATAGTGAATTTCATGAAAACCCACCCTTCCTTTGGCCAGTGAGCCACCTTCTAGGGTTCCTTCCCTGGGAGGACATCCCACAATCTAATCACAAGACCATCCATAGTTACCATGGGGATATAGACCTTGATTCCAGTGCCACCACCTTTGCCCATAGATGGGAACAGGCACACTGCCTTAACAAGCATAGTTAGGGTGGCCTCCTCATGACTAATGGTGATACAGGTGAAGCTGTCCTCTACTGGAACTGGTGGAGGTAGTTGGTAGTGCAATAATAAAACTTAATGGTAGAAGGCTAGAATGTGTTTTGATCCCTTCTCTCTATGGGGGAGTGTATGGCTGGAGCCATTTTATGTAGGAGGTTATTATCATGAGGAGGCATGGATAAAGTGTGAGTTTATAGGATAGGTGATTCCATAATTATAAAGATATAATGAAATAATGCTCATATAAGCTTGGTATGATAGGTATTACTGTGGTGCTAATATTAGTAGCAATAGCATGATTATAGAATTCCAACCCCAGATCAGGGAAATGTGGGGCCAGAGAGACCTGTAGATAGCCAGCCTCTGGTTAAAGGACACCTTACTCCTGGTAGAGAGGATATAAATGGAAATTGGGATGGCCCTGATAAGTTCCTGGTGCTAATTCTAGATGGGCTTGGGCTTGTGGGTGGTGCTGTCACCAAGGGTAAGGAGGTGGTTGATGAGAGGGTGAGGCACTTCACATTAATGACCAGGACTCCAGTTGCAGTTACCTGGGATCAGATGATGGATGAATGGGGGCCTGAGTTGCTTATCAATATGAAAAAGTGATCCCCAGTGGAGGGAGGAATGCCTCTGGCCTGAGAGGGGGGCTTCCCCTTGAGGATGGCACCATGGGACATGCAAGTCAGTTGATACACCTGCGGTACAGGTCTGGTTCACATGCATGGGGGGACAAGGTGGGCTGGTGGAATAGGGAGGAGGGGGGCTCCAGCCCTGGGGAGACTATCTCCACAGGCAGGTGAAGGCTGGAAATGGAAATGGTTAGAGGTTCTGTGGTCAGTAGGAGGACCATCTGGCCCTGCAGGTGGAAAATGGTAACTAGGGCAGCAGTGCACAAGGATTTGTGCTCCACCAGGGCCTGTTGCATTTCCACCTGGTTGGTGGCTATCATGGGGTGCTGGGTGTAAGGAGAATAAGGGTTGATCAGCTAGTGATATTTGTTGGTACCTGGGACTGGGTAAAGGTGGCACCCTGGCCAGAGATGGGGGCCGGATGGTGACATAGGTGGGTACAGTTCTAGGGTAATGCTATATATGGTTGTTGTGAGTATTATTAAGTGAGAAATGTGTTAAACTGATGGCTTAATCAAAATAAATAGATTGGCCAAGGTATACTTAATTTAGGGGAAGATGATGCCTAAGACTGATAGACACCAGCCTGTTTGACAGCATTGGGGAGGTCACTGCTCAGTAGCTTTATTTTCAAAGCATATGCTAATCAGTCACAATGTGCTACCCACTGTAAGCTAGGATCTCCAAAGAGAGATATAGTAATTACAGTGTTTTTTTTTTGAAATCAAAGTATTAGTATATACCATTAATTATGGCCGTGAGATATAGTAATATCACGTAAGAAAATTTTTATGAAAATAGGGCTCAACTGGGAATCGAACCCAGGACCACTCCCACCCTAAGGGAGTATTATACCACTAAACCATTGAGCCTCTGTGATTGTGTTGTGAACGGTTTCAATCTCACTTCTTAATGACGTTGTTGGTCATTGGCAATCGGTAATAAAGGAAAGAAATTATTATAAAAGGAATGTCAAGCTGTAATCTGTCGTTTTAATTGAGGGGGCATGTTGGCCCTACTTATACTAGGTGAGGAGAGTGAGCGAGGTTGAAAGGAGACGAACAAGTATACAAGAGTTTGATGATAGTGAGAAACAAAGGGGGCAGTCCCTTTGATGGAGTGGTAGCCGTGATCATATTCAGAAGGCAACAAAATCAAAGGGGCATTCGAACCTGATCACTGTAGTAGATGAAATTGGAGGTTGGGAAAAAGAGGCGAGTTTAGGTCCGGTGTACAACAATTGTGTGGAGACACAATATAGTTTGGTCTCTTGAGGGTTTCTGAGGAGACCATGTATAAGGCTACAACTCTTCCGGCCTTGGCAAAAGGATGGGAGCCACCAGAAGGAAGCTAGTAGGCTAACACAAGGCATGGGGAGATCAGTAAGCGATCTACCAAATTGCCCACCAATAGTATCCCTAATTTCCCATGACTTGGGTTTCATACTTTTCAATTTTACTTGTTTCAGACTTTTGGATTTTATTTGTTTCATCCCTCAGGTTGGCAGTAAAATGTCCACCAGCAAGAACAGCCAAGGCAACCAGAGAACCATTAATTATGTTTTCGAATTCTTCTATTGTATTTAAGGCCAAACCAACTGCACCTAATGGTTTGGGGAGTGTTTTCCCTACCCTGCCTTGGGGTACCTAGTTCTTATTAAAATCAGGTTTATTATCTCTTCTTCACAATTGTGTGGAGCCCTGATATATTCTGCCCTCCTGAAGATACCCAAGGGTCCCTTGTATAAGGGGGCAACTTTGGTGCCACAGTAAAAGGCCAACAAACCCACTAGGGGAAGGGAAAAGGACAATCCACAAGCACAAGACAATCCCCCAAACCCTCTACTAATAGTATCCCTAATTTCCCATGGATGGGATTTCATACTTTTTGATTTAATGTGTTTCATACTTTTTGTTTTATTCTGTTTCATCTACCAGGTTGCCAGCCATACCCATTAGCCAGGGCAACCTGAGGGCACCTCAGTGCAGCATCATTTAAGTTTTATATTTAAGGTGGAACCTATCACACCTAGTGGTTCAGGGAGTGTTTTCCCTGCCTTGCCTTGAGGCACCTAGTTTTCATTAAAACCCAACTATTGTATTCTGTTGCACCCCACCTTCATAACTGTTCTGCTATCTATGCTTCACACTTGGTAGCAAAGCTACGTTTTCAAAAGAACTACCATTATCCATTTCCACAATTTATTTTCAAAATACAACCCCATATGCAACAAGGCTATGGACTCCCTTGCCAGTGCAACCCAGCATCATCATCATCACCCAGCAGCACCTCCAGTTCCTATCACAAAGCACCATTCCCAACCATGGACCATCACATGTGGGCCACTCTAGCCTGGGAACAAGCCATTGCAAGCAACAGCAAGCTCACCACCATCCTGCACAACCTAGCCAACACCCTGCATCAAAACCAACACAAGTCCCCATACTGTACCCCAGGAGCCCACCTCATGACTTTTTTGGGTCACCATTCAGAAAATGTGGAGTACTGGTTACTGTTGGTAAACCTTTACTGTCAAGCAATCAACATCCTGGAGGACCACCAGAAGTTCCTGGTGGCAGCCAGCACCCTACACAATGATGCCATGGGTTGGCTCTACCTACTACAATGGGACCAGACCAATATCACTTGGGAGCATTTCCAGGCAGGTCTTTGCAATTGTTATGGAGGAGCAAGAAACCAGGCGGCAATTTGGGATAGGTTAGCAGCAATAGTCCAGTGGGGTTCAGTTGCCAATTATGCTAAAGAACTTACCTTGCTGGTAGCAGCACACAGCCACATTTCAGATGACAAGGCCATCAATTGTTTTGTCCAAGGCCTAAAATCAGCTGTTCATGCACAAGTGGCCACCCAGAACTTTGACACCCTGTCCCAAGCAGTACTATTTGCAGAAAGATACAACACAGCCCTGTATTCCAAGGGGACCTGGCAACCAGCGGCAAACCCCCAGCAAACAGAAGCAACACCCATGGAATTGGATGCCATCCAGGGTAACAACCAAGGGTTGGCCAAGGGAAAAGGCACCTGGAGAAATGGAGGGAAGGGACCAAGGTGCTACACATGCAATTGGATGGGCCACATTGCTAAAAACTGCCTGCACTGCATTCAAGCTAACCTGATGTTCTTGGGAAACAACAAGGGGCAGGACAAAGACCAGGAGTCAACCTGCCCGCACCACAAGGCACCACTGACCCTGGAGCAATAATTGGGATTGCCAAAGCCACCCCAAACACCACCTGGCTGCGCAAGCCATGGATAGTACTGCTCCTCATGTTTGACATGGAAATAAATGGTCATCCCACCTGCTGTCTACTGGATAGCGGGTCCACCAATGATTTTGTGTCTAGACAAGCAGTAAAATGGCTTGGCCTCAAGGTGTTCCAGTGCCAGACACCCCTACGGGTAAAAGTAGCAAACAGTGAAGAGTTAGTCATCCAACAATACACACAGTTCACAGGAGCACTGGAAGGGCACCCACACCAGGTGGCTGCATATGTCTTTGATCACCCAGTATACAAGATACTATTGGGCCAACCATGGATCCAGCAGCAGGACCCCCAGGTAAACTGGCGCTGGAGGACTGTACACCTATCAAACACGGTAGGCACCCCACAAAGCAATGCAGGACAAGGAGGCCAAGGCAAGGACGTAATCACACCAAGGGCTGTGCAGACAATGGAGACAACCCCAGACCCCCAGGGAAGGGCACCACAGGCAACCAGGACCAACCTGCACAACAACTTACCAAGAGTGCAATACATACTGGACCCAGGTGTGCCACATCCACAATGGAACCACAAGACGGACACCAGGATGGACTTGGCATGTGCCAAAGGACTAACCATCCACCCAGGGAAGACAGGACAAGTCCACCTGGGCATACACATGGAGCCACCACTGGACAAGTACCTCCAGCTCCAGTTACAATCAAGCTGGGCCGCCAAGGGACTAATTCTGGGGGGGGAGTGATAGACAGTGGATACAGGGGTGTGGTGAGAGCTATCTTGACCAATGCATCTAACCAGGACATCATCATAAGACCAGGCAACTATGTTGTGCAAGCCACCCTCCACCTAGTCCCAGGGTGCCTGTGGCAAGCAAGCAACACCCTATTGGAGACCAAGCAAGGGGACCAAGGTTTTGGGTCCACAGAGGTCAGGGCCAAGACTCAGCTAATCTCAGCAACCCAGTGCAAATGGGAAGCCAGGGACCCGGCACAGCAGACCTACCTATTAGCCATCCAAGAGGTCAAGTCAGAAGCGCATGAACCACTGAGCAGCATACCCAGGGCAATCCAGCAGGTCCTTCAAGGGTTTGCAACTACTGTGTTTGGTGCACTACCCAAAGGACTGCTGCCAACCCGGGCAGTAGACCACCAAATTGAGACCACCACCAAGAGACCAGTGGCAAGCACCCCATACCCCCTACCACAAAAAGACCTAGCCAAACTAAGAGCCCAGATCGACAATTACTTAGAGCAAGGGTGGATCCAGCCAGGATTGTCCCTGTATGGAGCACCCGTGATTTTTGTACCTAAGAAAGACAGATCAAGACAGATGTGCATTGACTATCAAGCATTAAACAAGGTAACCATTAAGAACCACTACCCAATCCCCAACATCTTGGAAAGCCTTGTGCGGCTGGCAGGAGCAAGGGTTTTCTCAAAGGTGGATCTCAAGACCAGCTACCACCAGATCCAAATCCACCCACCAGACGTCCCCAAGACAGCATTCAACTCAAGGTATGGACAGTACAAATTCCTTGTCATGCCATTTGGACTTACCAATGCACTGGCAATGTTCTGGACATTGATGAATTTGATCCTAAGGCCGTTCCTGGACACATGCGCAATGGTGTTGTGGTGAATTCACCACATTTCCCTCTCCTCCTCTCTCCTTCTCTCTCCTCTTCTCTTTCCCTTTCCCTTTCCCTTTCTCTTTCCCTCTCCCTTTCCCATTCCCATTCCCATTCCCATTCCCTCTCCCTCTCCCTCTCCCTCTCCCTTTATCATCCATCCTGATACCTTATTGGTTCTTGAATGGTTACCCAGAC
>JANBPT010000739.1:0-24404 GCA_027575765.1 Tieghemiomyces parasiticus
AGGACGCCGCTGCCCACCGTCGGCGGGATGTAGGCGACCCCATGCGAGGCTGTAGACGCCAGGCCAGGCCGTGGAGCAATGGACGCCGCCTGTGGGGGCGAAGCAGGCTGTGGACGGGAAGCCGGGGCGTCCATGTGTATGGGGGGAAGTAGCTAGGACTTTGTGCACGGGTGCAGAGCAGCACGGCTACGGAAGGCCGGTGGTGGTGGACAGCTACGTTGGACCGTCAGTAGAGTGACGCTATGGCTGCAGCTAGTCGGCCAATTTCGAGGGCCAGACACGGCGGGCCGAGCAGTACAGAACGCAGGTACGGTGGCGGGGTCAACAGGCCCAACAACCCGGCGCGAAGGACACACTGGACTGCAGGCGGGACAGAGTGGGTAAAAAAGGGGGCGCACGGCGATCGCAGCCTATGGGAGCCCGGAAAATGAGGGATTTAATTTGCTGGGGGGGGAAACCAGGGAAGTGGGGACGGCGGGTCAAGCGTGGTGGCGAGTACGGGACCGAGGGCCGGCGGGAGGTGTGGCGGAGCGGAGAGCCGCGGAAGAGGGAAACGGTCAGGACCGGCTGGCGAAGGGCGGGGGATTGTGGCAAGGTGAGCGGACGAGGGGGCGGAAGAGCGTGTCCAAGGGCGGGGCGGGCGACGTGGGCCGCTATATAGTGCGCTGCTTGAACGGAGGGGGCAGTCGAAGGGAGAACGGGAGGGGGCAGAACGGTGTGGAAGCGCGGCGACGTGACACTGGCCAATCGGACCAGAACCGGCTACCCCGCCGCTCGCCCTATCGAACACCGGCGCTGTTCTGCGGAAGGGGAAGAAGAAGGAAAGAAACCAGCGCGGGGCTGTTCTTTTTCCCCCCGCCGACCTTCCACCCAGCTGCAGCCCATCCATTGGCACAGGGCGACCGCGCATCGCAGTGAATGGGACAGTGGACTCCTGGATATGGCGCACGCATCGCCAGCCGGCCAATGGGCGGGCCCAGGCGAATATCGCGCAAACCAGCCAGCTCCCACGATGGGCCAGTCTGAGCGGAGCAATCCCGTGGCTTGGCCTGCATTCGTCGGGAGAGAGGGCGGGATATGGCAATTGTTGTGCAGTCCATCCGCCGGCGATACGGCGTCGCCACGTACCATTTGGCCCGCAGTCCAGTCCAAGCCCCCCCCCTCCTCACTGTCCCTCCATGACCTGCTCGACCCGCCTGTGTCACCCCTACAACGGCTCTCTCCCGCCCTGCCCCAGCGTGCTGCCACAGGTGGTCAACAGGACGTCCCTATTGCCTGGACTGCCGCCCTTGGCGCACACCCATCCACCGCCTAAGGTAGAGGCCATAGGAACCTCGCCTAGGAGGCAGCCGGCGCTGCCGTACAAACAAGCCTGGCCCAGGGCCCCGACTCCCCACTCTCGCCGTAGCCCCCGTTGGAGGGTACACGGTGGGCCGCTGGTTACACGCCGTGCGCTTCACCTGGCCACTTGCTTCCGAATGCTGGACCACCCGCTGCGTGTTCAGGCTTGGCCGCTTCTGGCTGAGCCGCCCGGTGCCTTCTGCAGCAGTAGGGATGGCGGCGAAGACGGTGGAAGAAGGCCGGTGCCACCCGTGATAGCACCCCTCAGGGGCCCGTACGCGCCAGTCCTGGCCCTCCCCACCTTCCCGTCTCGACCCAGACCACTTCTCGGCACGGCGGTCCCCACCGTACGCCCCGGCGTAGTACCGACAGCTTCTCTGCTGAAACGCCAGACCGTATCGTAGGTGAAACGCCGCCGCCTGACCGAGCTCCTCCTGTTCAGCCACTACAAACCATAGGTAAGTGGAATGGCCTGGCTTGGACCAAAGGGCGAAGGAAGGCTGGCTGTCACGGACAATGGCCGGTGGAGGCAGGTCCGCTATCTGACCCATTCCATCCCTTTCCATGGCTTCCCCCGTCCACCCGTCCTTGTGACCATGTAAGGGAGAGGAAGCAAAGGGCCTGGCACGCCAAGCCTTCCCCGTGGCGATCCACTGCAGACACCTAATTATTTGTACCTCATTTGTTCTCACTGGTGGGGCTTTGACTGGGTGACCGAATAGACGCGCTAATCCCCCCGCCCACCCTGGCCCCTAGTTCGACGGACACTACACCCGACCTGCTGAGAATACACGGTACCACGTCTAGGACCGAGGTGACCAACGCCGATTGTTGATATGGAACGGCGAATGCGACCCTCGTAACGGCCGATGGCCGTGTACCCAATGGTCAAGGGAAGTACTAATCTCGACCCAGGATGACGCCGTATTAACCAACTTTGAGGCCCAGCCTTGGTAAAAGTGAGCTGAAGTATGGTCGTTGGTGTCTGAGATATCTGCGGCTGCGGTTTATAGTGACAGGGTGGTTGTCAATGTGCACCAACGAGTACCCCACCGTTTGGGTTAATTCATGCGAACAATGACCTTTTGGGGCCTATGTGAATTCCTTGACCGCGCGCTTGTCTAGCATTTAAGAGTAGACTATCGAGACAGGAGAATGCAATTATTGTGGCCCCGCTGTGATTTCCACTGAAAAAATGGATGATAATGGATTGGTTATATAAAAAAGGCCCACAATAAAGAATTAAGCTCAGCGGGGCAGAATCCTACCTCGAACTATCCCTTGGCCAATCAAATTGTTAGTATCCCCCCCGCTCATTCCCTTAATTTCAGATTATTCATCTATTTCCCTTACCATACTCTCCTCTGAAAATTTCGTGTGATCGGCTATATTAATTATTATGCTGGTTGAGCCACCTCACACCAATGCTGATTGTAGAGTGTGGATATTGGAATTTTCCGACTTCGCCTCCAGCGAACGACCCGCCCGTGTGCCAAGTTTGTTTGTTTTTCGGTGCAGCGTCCCAGCAATCGCTAAGCCTGGTTTAACTGGGAACCGGCAGAGCGGACAAGTTCCTGAGCAAGTAGTCAGCCAGTCGTCAACGCAGTAAGGGTGAAAGGCGTGGTGACAGGCCAACATACGTAGCGGTTCGCCGTGGTCAAATACGTCATCACAAACTGGACACAAGGCCGGTCCCCGGAGGTGGCACTGGCGGAGCTTAGCCATGATCTGATCATAGTTGTCCGTTTCGTCGGATTGAATAGGGGACACGGCGGCAGCGGAGTGCCCGTTCGGGGTGCTAGGGTAAGATGAATCCGGATGGCCATTGCTGGTTACTAGGCTGTTCAGCTGAGACGAGCGGCTCTTTGATTCTACAGCCTGGATTTTGGGATGGTCAGGTGTTATACTAACGACTGTGCTGCTGGTTTGTGCAGTGGTCAGTGGGGAGGGGAGAGTCTGAACGAGAGAATATTTCAGGCCCCGATTACTCGATTGGTTATAGCTGTACCTGTGATTCTCGTCATGGCTAGTTAGCGTCTTTTCTCCGGTAGTATTAACATCGGACTTGTCAAGTGACCTGTCTGGCAGGAGATGGGCCTTACGAAACCGGTCAATGGCCTTCTTCGTACAGAAGCGATAGCTACCGGCCTTCTTTATGTCGTAGGTGGTAGTGGGCAAGGTTTCCAGCTGGCTGAGGCGCAACGGTGGGGCTTTCGGGGTTCGAACTAATGCCTCCAACCGTATCTGGGCTCGAAAGCGACGCCGCTGCATTTGCTTGTTCCGCCGGTTTTCCTCCATTGCCTTCCGGAGCCGCCGCTGGCGTAGGTATACGTAGCAGAAGATGACTGTTGGAAATAAGGGAATGTCACCATAATCAATGCGGTGTCTGGTTAGTATGGGAGGCTAAGTAATGGTGTCAGTCGGTCGATATACCGGTGCCATGGTCATGCCCTGTTAGATAATGTCGTTAGCAGTTCCAAGTTAACACCTACGTAGAATGAGTAATAGTACAATGGGGACACTCACTCCGGCCACTAAACCGACGTTCACCGTGGAGTTGGCATTCGACAGCCCCGGGCGGAAAGGACTACGTGTCAGCCGGCCCCACAAGCGGTGGCGATACTTCCCAGTAGTATCGGCCTCATTTTTGCTGATCCGCATGTCGTTGGTCAAGGTGGCAGCGGTGGTATTTCTGGAGGGGTCCCGCTGGAACCGGGTGATTTGGCGCGCCAGTTGGGCCCCTGCGGTACTATTGATGGCGAAACAGGGGGTGCTAATTCGTGGCACGGCGTTGACTATTTTGGTGTAATCGGTTTGGTTGTCGACGGGGTAGACTAAAGTGGCTTTGATACGTGGGTGCATTATGGCCTGGATGGCGGACACAATGCCTTGGGGATTTTCGACAGGGAATACGAGTACGTGGTCTACTTTGTCCAGGAGGTCGGGCAGGCCCTTGGGGTCGTATAGAAACAGGATTCCGTCGAAGGTAGTGACGGCCCCCAGGAAGGCTGCGTTGTTGTGTGCCTCCCAGTCGGTCACAATCTGTGTGGAAGAGACATTCTTTACCATGGCGTAGGACTGCGGGTCCAAGTAGAGAAGGTCGTCGCTGACGCTGACCGTCCCAACCACTATAGCAGCGACCAGGAAGTTTATAAAAAGGGGACCCCCAACGCATAGGGCGACGGCCCACCGCCGTAACGCTTGGAGTATCGGCATCAGCAGAGTGGGCGGGTGAAGTGTGAGTTGGGAGGGGGGCGGGTGTAATTATTACCTCGTAATCAAGAAAACGCCGGTGGTTGGGAAATAGGAAAATAGTAAAACAACGAATTCGTACGTCTAAAAGTACGAAATGGCGGTAGGGAACGGTGGAGAGCACAGGCTATCCTACTTAACATGGCATGTAAGTGTAAAAATACAAAAATGAAAAATGAAGACAGTCGACCAGCTATCCTTAGGCTGCTATATAACTATTGACTTAGACGCACTACCTGTCTTTCCTTCCTGGATTCACGGAAACACGGTAAAACCGAGAAATAGAGAGAGAGAGAGCCAGAGGAAGGGAACGCGCAAGTTTGCTCTGGCGATGAATTCTGATGTACATCTCGCCGGTCCGAAACCCGACCTACCGATTGATTGCTCCATGATATCGACCAGACAGACAGCCAGGGTTATTGTGGAAGAAGGTAAAGATGTCCGCCCTGGCAGCCCCTCCCCTTCCTGTTGAAGATTACAAGGGAAGGGGCAGAACCCTGTTTGCCCCATCCTGACCACCACTATGACTCGCCTCGCCTTTCCAGCCGCGAAACGACATTTACCCACGGTTCGCAACGTAGATAATTCACTAGTATTATTCTAGTACATTTCACTTGACGACTCACACTTACGGGTTATGCTGAACATAGGGGAGACTCCCCGCCCTGGAAGAAGAGCGAGATCCGGGCTGTCATCTGTGCCTCCATGAAGGACTTATTGATGCGAATGCGAAGGCAGCTGTCAATTATATAACAACTACTTAATCAATGTGACGTTGCAGCTTAGAAGCGTGGACAGCGCAATGGTAGCAATAATAGGGACCTCTGAATAGTAATAGGCCCCGGGTAACCTGTAATGTGGCGGGTGGTGTACAACGTATGTTAGCCGAGCACCAGTTCACTAGGCGGACTATGGCTTAACACCCCCTTCACATCGCAAAAGCTGCAATACGGGTGATCAAAAATATGGTTGAAAACAAGCCTTTTAAAGCCGACGGACTTTGTACCCCAGAGGAAGGCGGCCCGTCCAATCATTATCGTTGGCTTTGGGCCTTGAGAGGTCGGAGATATCTCATTAAATTGTAAGATGCACCATTTCAACTGATCACTCGAGCAGTGGATCGTCGATATGACGATCACGCACACCCACACACACACACACATGTATACACCGATCCTCCGGTAGCGGCTTGTCTCATCGGCCTCCCAGCCCTATTTACAAACCTCCACCCACTGGCTTGCGAGTACGTAGAATGCTGAGGTATATTACGAACTCAACCAAGTCCATAGTGACTGCGGCCACGGCACCAGGCGAGCTTGGACGATGCCAATATTTGCCGAACGCGTGACAATCAAAACCGATAAATTAACTAAGGATGGTGGCTAGATCTCCAAGTTAGCCCAATGTATAGCGTCAAGGAGATGATCACAGGTTGTAACCGATGGTGCGCTTGATCAACCGGGGGTTAGCCATACGGCTGAAGACCATCTGGACGAGGCCGAGGGTGCGGGTGGCGTAAGCACCCTCACAGTAAGCAAAGTAGTACTCCCACTTGCGCTTGAACACGTCGTCGTAAACGGGGAACCCCTGCTCGTTTGTGACGTGGGTCTGAGTGGCGGCGAACTTGTCAAACTTGAGCATAAAGTTCTCGCGCCAGACCTGCAGCGTGCGGGCATAGTCGGTCGGATAGTTCTCGAGGTGATCGAGGACCAGGTGACCTTTGCTACCGACGTGGGCGGCTTCGGTGAGGGTGGTCACGGTAGGGCACTCGCCACCGGGGAAAATGTACTTGCGGATGAAATCGACGCCCTTGCGGTAAGCGGCGTACCGCGACTCGGGCATCGTGATGGCCTGAATGGCGAAGATGCCGTGCTCCGGGTGGAGAAGGCGGTGCGCGCACTCAAAGTAGGTGGGCATGAATTCAGCGCCCACGGCTTCCACCATCTCGATCGAGACGATCTTGTCGAACTGGTGGGTGGCCGGATCTAGGTTGCGGTAGTCGCAGAGCAGGACCTCGATGCGATCCGACAGGCCGGCCGCCCGGATCCGGTCCTCGGCGAGGAGTTTCTGCTCTTTGCTCAGGGTCAAGCTGGTAACGCGGCAACCGGTCGTCTTGGCGGCCTGTTGGAGGCCACCGGGAATTATAGCGGGTAGAAGTGTGGAGTAGGAAGCAATGGGTTAGAGAGGAGCGCGAGGTAAATTTTCCGCGGGTAGACAATTCCGGGTGAAAAGGATGACGGGCGCAGGTTTCGAATCGTAATTATAAACTGTCAGGGACCTGAAAGCCACTACAACAGTCACCATCTGGATTCCTGACAAACGTACCAGAATGGCGAACGAGCCCCAGCCGGTGCCAATCTCCAGAACATGGTCACGGGCCTCGATCTGGGCCTTCTCGATCATGAGGGACAGTTTGCGGATCTGGGCCTCCTCAAGGGTATCGGTGGGACTCTGCCAGACTCCCGAGGAGTAGGTCATGGTAGGATCCAAGAACTCGGCGAACATGTCGTTACCCAGGTCGTAGTGGGCGCTGATGTTGTTGATGGAATTATTGATGGTGTTGGCCAGGCGGGAGTGCATGATGACGTCCAGGCTGTTGAATATCAGGTTGTAGCTGGAGGTGCCATCGGCCAAGTGATCACGGTTCTCGAGGAAGAGCTAATAAGGGGGGAGGGAAAGATCGGTACGCAGAGGAGAGGGCGCAAGATCAGGCGGGAGGTGAACGGACGTAACGTATAAATGTTTGTTTAAGACGATGCTTTTGGCGACCAGATAAGTCTATATTGACATTGGATGGCACCATTGATTGTGCACCCTGAAACGCGCAATGAAACCGATTGTTCACGCTTCAAACTGGGTCACGCTTCAGGACCAGCGTGGCCCCCGGGTGAGCCCCAAGTGGGCGTGCTGGACGCGGCGGCGGGACTGCGCGAGGCCACCTGGGGACCTGGGTTCAGCTGCGTACCTTGATGAATCCTGCTAGATTGTTGATCTTGATCTCCTCCTTCATGTAAGCCTCGGACAGACCCTAATGGTGCAGGATGGCCCGTGGCGTAATGAGGAAGGAGAGGGTCGGGCGAAGGCGTGAAGGGGATGGGAAGGGAGGGGGGCATCCACAGCTAATTAGGGTGCGACAAAATAAGGGGGCCTGGGAACTTTACCAGGGAAAACTATAGGGTGTGCAAGTTCGAATAGGAAGAGAGTGGCCCGAGCGGCGTGGGGTATTCAAGGGTCAGCCAGCCAATGGCCCTCACCCTGGTTAGGTATGGGACCGGCTTCTCTTCTTCAATTCGGCTCGCAATTACCCCTTCCCTCTCCCGCCATTATGGACAGTAAGGTTGGCCCATCGCTCATCGATAAGAGGCACAGGGAGGGGAAGATCTTCGCCGAGGAGGAAGCCCATGGCCAATAAACCCTTACTTACCAAGTCGGACCGGAGCACTAGGCGGGCCCAGAAATTATCGTTCAGCACGCGGAGGACCACGGGCGGCCGGGTCTCGTCCTCAGTGCCGAAAGTGTGCATCTCATCGCCAGTGACAATGGTGAGCTGGCCGATTTGGATGCTCTTGAGCATGCTCAACATACTGCTTTTGCCTACAGGAGGGGTTAATGGTTTTAACGGCCAGGGGGTACGGGTTTGTAACGGGTACATACTGTCGGTTAATTATACAGCTCGTTGCCGAGACCTTGTTACAAGGAATGTTACTCGTGGCCTATGGCGGAGTCTAGCCATAGTACCCTGGCAACGCTGTACATCGTGGCGTACAGGTGGCGTAACGGAAAGGTGGAACGTAACAGACAAACGGCAACGTGCAGGCGGGGAGCCCCCACTGCTGCCGCATACTGCTCAAAGACAGATAACGCATACTGCTGGAGTGAGGCAAGGCCAGGGGATCGGAAATTGAGTATTACTGAGCCTTGCCATCTCGTCCACTAGGCGTCGGGCCACGGAACCAAGCTTCACACCACAATGTACTGAATGACCCCACTCTCTTCTCCTGAGGTATGCACAGCGTATGAGCTGTTATTCGTTGTCTGCGGAAATTGATTTCTAGAATACTTACAGGTGCCCGTGAAGGTGGGCCAGACTCCGCTAGTTGCGGCGTCCTTGGCGGCGCGGAGTGAGCTCAGCGCCTGGCTTAACAATGAAGCGGGGGTCACGGCGTTCTGGGTGCTCATGATGGCAGTTGTCTAGGAGGGGATAGCGGTGGAAAGGGTAGCCAACTATGGAGCGCACGAGGGTGATGAAAGATTTAGAGTAGAGGATTAGACGGGGCTTGGCTGGGAGCGAACCGGATCGGACAATGTTTAATTACAAAACCCACTTTAACGACTCAGCATCTGTGTGGAGGAAGTGGCACTTACCAAGCGACGGGGTTCAAAATGCTGGGGTGTTGCGCTATGGTATTGAAGCTAGAGGAGGGCACAACGGGTCAAAGCAAGTGCAGGCCAAAGAAAGTCGAGGGGAGGGCGGGAGGGTATAAAGCGGGGTTGAACGGGTTCAGGGCAGCTGGAACCCCGAGGGTTGGCTATTTAAAGGTCAATGTGGTTCTACTGGTATCCACGGCGTAGCTGGCTGGCCTCTTGGCGGGGGAAAGGAATGGGCGGCCACATGAGGGGGAAAGGGGAACCTCTACCCCTTCAGTCTTAGGCTTCGCAACCAAAAGCCCACCTACATTTTTCAGTGGACTGTTCGGGGTCTCCGATGTGCATCAAGCTACTCGGCCTCAGGATCCTATCCATTCCCCTTCTTCCCCGATCCGTCCTCTCTCTTCCCCAGCTGATAGGCTGCTGCAAGCCGGCACAAGTGGTCAGCTTGCCGGGTCTTGGCTTGCACTGGGCAATGCCTACCGGGACGCCAGCTAGCATTAGGAATATCCACGAATCATACTTGCCATTCGCGATATGCACCTTTTTCTCCGACCGTGCGGTCCGTTGTTGCTGCTCCACTACCTCTTTCAAGCCACCGCTGCTAATTCCAACTATACTAGCAGCCCCAGGACTTACACGTCGTCATCGCAGAGCGTGATGTGTAAAAACCTGGCGGGCGGAACGACTTAAGTGGCCGAAACGGGAACATCCAGGCTAGTCACGCCTCCACTTGCCAGGGCCTCGGTCCAGTCGGGGAACACCGTTAAACCTGCCTCGATTCCCACCTACCCCCGCCCAGTGGTCCCTCGTCCAACGATCCATCTCCCTTCCTTACGTGTGTTCTCCAATCATACATGATCGACTGACCTCGCACTGTGGCCGCCAAGGGGCCTTCCTCCGTGTATTAAGTACATTAACCCATAATGGATAAACCTCGCTGGCCTACCTCACGCCTGCATGGGAACTCGGGCGAAAGGTTCAACCGGTAATTGATCGAAGAAAGTGGTGGTAGAGGTAGGCTTACAAACCTCATTTACAGCCAGCAGCCATTTGCGGGTGATCACTATATCCCGTGGGTGTGGTGAACCACCGGTTGTCTGTGCTGACACGCCTGTGTAGAACCCACTCGACCAGGGTTTCATATGTTCGTATGTGGTCAAGTGGGTGGGCTCGGCCTAGTATCATAATACCTTTCTTTACATCAGAGGTGTACTCGTTACCATGGTATGGTTCAGCTGGATTATCACACTCTGCACGGGGTGTTGGGGACAGAGTACCGGATTACCTTGGTTATTCCTCCGCACCTCGAGGCTCGGCCGTCAATACTACCCCTGCTCCGGTGGTAGAGGGAGAGGGGTTGTCAAGAGATTACAGCGCATTGAAATTCGGACGGGTCACGTTAGGTTGGGCGTTCTATCCCTCCCTCTGGTTGTGATATTCACTTTATTCAGGGTACTCCGCCGGCCCACAACGCTTCTTCTATATACCACAGCGCGCCCCTTTATCGCAATAGCCTCAGGGAGTTGGGCTTTCCTGATAGGCTAAGCATACCTACGACTGGATTCATTGGCTGCTCCAACGACCCCCGCTTGGTATCGGCTGCTCGTTCTATCCACCACACGTGCCAATGCAGCCACTCGTACCTACAGATAAGGGGGGGGTAATCACCTAAACTTCGGGGCCTTGCCCAGACCAGCGGGGTCCCTTTCGCACCGGTATCGATCAACCGCTGTCTTGCTTCCTGAGCTCCTATATGTTTCTCGTTACGGCACAAACTTCTTGGAAACGTACCTAACCATGTACAAACTTATTCCTACACTACTGCTCAGGACACACCCAACAAACGAATGTTCCCATCCGCCGATAAATCCAACAATGCCTTAATGTATACGAACTTGATGTTGTGGGCCAACCTGATTCGATCCCACACCCGCTGTCGGGCACTGTATAGTGTATAGTCGATGAATTGATGGTGGTGACGAGGCCCGGACAGTACTATTCTTGAGTCAGTAGTGAACTAGGGTACAGGCTGCTAGATATCACAGCAAAGGCTGGCCAGCGTCGATCTTAGGTGCGCGAAACCGATAAGTTCGACCTTCCGGGCCCGACTACACAAAATTCCGCGACCAAATAACTCAGGCCAGCTGCAACCTTGTATTAGAGGTAACCAACCACTAGAAGGCCACATAGCTATAATCGGATGCGAGGGGAGAGGGAGAGCTGGCGCCACTCGCGAGTAAGGTGTGCTCGGATATGGGGGATGGCCTACTCCACTTAAACATCTGCCAACTATAATCTTGGACATGGGAACAGATAAAGGTAGCGGAGCACACTTGCGCCTCCATGGGCCTCCCCCCGGCCACCAAGTCAAGCTCTTTGGTACCATCACCTACTTTCCTCCTGCCGCACCCTTCCCGTCGGATCGAATGCCATATAGTAAAGTGTTGATGCTAACCACCCCCAACGCTGCACTACCCACCGCCTATTAGTGCGCTCTTTCTGCACGACAATGCCTACGATTGCTCTTCCGCACCAACTCCCAGGCTGCATGGCCGGCCGCCTAGTGTCAAGCCGTAAAGTGGTTCCTCCTAGTTGGCCACTGCCACTACTTGCCGGTACACTGCTGGACATACCGGAAGCGCACTCGTATCTGCGATTGGAGCCTTCGTTTGCCCTAAACACGGCCGGGAGCATATCTACTTTCAGCCCCACTATAAGTATCCTCAACAGGCCTCTTGCTATTAGAACTTGCCACTCAAAGCAGCGTAAATATATCTCCATCCTAGGTCATTGCCATAGTAATTCTAGTTATCCTACGCCATTCACATCTAAACTCCTTATTGTTCGCATGCTTACCTTCTGAACGCCACCATTGTAATTTGTTTACTTGCCCCTTGCAGGCGTGCGACTTGAGCAGTCCGAAAGCGTCAACTCTCTTTCTCTCCCTCTCTCTCAACCACGGCCTCTTCAATTGCGCCCATAGATTTCTACAACCCCAGTCGGCTACCTGACGTAACGTTAAACCCTTCTATTTATTGGGCTTAATAACATTGGCATTGAGCCCTGCGTTTTACTCTAATCGACTCGGAGTTACGTCGGGCCAAGGCCCTTAGGCTCATAAATTTAATCAGCCCCTTTGGGTGTTCACTTCCGGGTCAATTGTGCTGGACCTCCCTAGTTTGTTTTCCACGTTACTGCACCGGCTGGCCAGTCCTTCGCCTCGCCGTTTACTACCCGTCCCACCACTGCCCCTCATTCGTTCCGCATGGCCGACCTTGTGGCGCTCCTGTTGGAAGCCCCGCAGTACGCCCGAGACTGGCTTTCCGACAACCTGTGTGCGATTGAGTGGCCCACTGGGGCGCTACCCTTGTTACTGGCCTGGCCTGTCCTGGGCCTTGTCGGCTACTGGGTCATCCGTCTGGCCCTGGCCCGGGTTCTACAGAGTCTCGACGGGGCCAAGCGCACCTTACCAGGCGTCTTCCTCGTCGAGACCCGTCACTACCGCTTTGTACCGGTCAAGCACGGCTTCCGCTACCCGCTCTTCTACTTTCGGGTGGCTCTGAGCGAACTCGACAGCCGCCCTGCCGATGCTAATCCGACGACGGGAGCCCACGAAACCTGGTGGCTAGGATGCATCCCTGCGTTCCGCTACAACCGCTGGGCTCTGTTCTCTGTACACGCCTCGGATTATATGGGTACCCGACCCCCGTCGCCAGCCGTCGCCACCATATCTGACGATATTCCGCCGATGGTGGCCACCACCACCCTCACGTCTCGCCTAATGGCTGGATTACAGGCTTTGGGTTACTCGGTTGACGGTGTCGACCATATCGAATTGTTTACCACCCCGCGTTGTCTCGGTTACGCCTTCAATCCGGTGTCTTTCTACTTTTGCTACCGCCGCAATCCCATCAGTGACCAATTAGAGCTGCGCTACACTGTACTGGAGGTCCACAACACTTTTGGCGAGCAGCACCTCTACGTGGACGCCAAGGCCACTAATACCGGTTTGCCAAGTAGTGCCTGTACGGCCGGTAGCTTTAGCACGCCGCGGACTTTCCACGTCTCCCCGTTCAATGACCGCCTAGGCGACTACCGCATCTCCGCCTGCTACGATACGCCGGACTATCTCGCTGTGCGCGTGGCCTACTTTGCCCAGCTCACCGCCGGCCGGGAGTTCCAGCCGGCTGAGGCCGACCGGGACGTTCCGGCCGCTGTGGTCAACGACTCTGGTACCTACAAAAAGTTTTTGGCCACGGTGGCTGGCCATGGGTACCGTCTGACCACCCCGGCCCTGTTCTACCTCCTGTGGACCTACCCGGTCACGGCCTTCCTAACCATGCCCCGGATCGTTTACCAAGCCGGCTGGCTGGCCTTCCATCACCACCTACCGGTCTACGCGCGGCCCGAGCCCATGCCCCACAGCACGGGTACGCTACCGCCCACTACGTTCGAGAAGCGCGCTTTAGTCCTCATGTCGGACATGCTCATCAAAATGTCCGCGCTGCCCGAAGTCCGGCCTCTCCGTTTTATCGTCCACCTTCCCGGGGCGGCCGATCACCCGCTTGTCTTGCCCCGCTCCGATACCGAGGTACCGAGCGAGACCATCACGTTACGCTGTACCAGTTATCGACTCTACACCGAACTCCTAGTCAGTCCCGATCCCGTACTCGCCCTGCTTCTCACCTACGTGGAGGGCCACTGGGAGTGCGACGACCTCCCTCGATTCGTCCGAACCGTCGCCAACTTCTTTGGCGCGCTCAGCCGGACCTTGCATGCTGAAACTGTGGCCAAGTTTCGCGAACATAGCATTGGTGCTGGGAGTGGTCCGTCTCTGCCCGCGGTCCCGCTGTGGGCACGTCTCACTAACTGGCTGCGTGGGTACCAAACGATCTACCACGATGGCTCCCAACAGGTTGCGGCCGAGACGCTACGCCTGTTGGAGCCATTCCTCCAGCGCGCTCACGGCAAACCCAATAGCCTCGTGTTTGCCCCCGATGCGGCCATGCACCGAGTAAGTCGACCTGGACTGGTGCTCCGATGTAACACTGCTTTGGCTTAATGACGGCCGCGGTAGTCGCCAGTAGAAGTCTGATCCCACACTTACCTTTCAGCCACCTCTCTTTCCCTTCACGCCGCCCACTGTTCTTCGCCGCTCCAGGTCTTGGCCAAAGCTTCTAATGCCGTAGTGGACCATAGCCGTCTATTGGCCCTCCCGAAAGCCCAGCCCAGCCGTCCGGACCCGGTTCTCCAGAGTATCGAACATATAAAACGCTCGCGGGCCACGCACGTTGTGATCCCTACTTACCTGAGCAGCCACGGCCTCGACCAATCACTCTACCGCTGCCAGAACCTCCTCAAGGCGAACCTCGCCCACCTCGTCCTCATCCCTAGTTTTAAACCCGACCGCAGCCGCATGCACATTGTGGATTATTACCTGGTCCACTTGATGACGGCCAATGACCTGAGGACCAGCGCAAATTTGGTCAACGAAGCATTAGCCATGACAGTGGACCCGCCCCAGGCTACTCAGAGAACACTGTCGCGCCCGTCGGTCGTGGATTTAACCACTTGGCAACTCCTTCAACCTTGGAACGGCCAGGCCTTGGCCTTTACCTGGTGGCTATTCGCCGAAACCGTCGTCAACTACCTCGGACAGAGCATCTTTCATAGCCTCACCACCTTCGCACCCGGGACGGACCCGTCCCTCGCGACCCGCCGGATCGTGGACCTGTGGCCACGGTACCTATCGACGCATTTAGGTCCGCGTGGGTGGCCCATCGACCCCGTCGGCCCCATGGCCCCGTCACGAGTAGCGACGCAATCCCCACCCGGGCCGTCCGCCGCGGAACGGCGAGACCATAGCCCTGATGGCTACGGTGAAGTAGATGCTCACGTCTACGCCAGGGCGGAGCGGCCCGCTATCGACACCCTGCGCCAGAATTCGCCGCAGGCCCGGCTCCTGCGCATTCAGGAATTCTGCGAGGCCTTCACCTACTGAGCTGTTAACTTCGTCCATACCCTTCGGTTACCAATTAAGCCATGTCAAATGCCAAAACATTGAATTGATACCTACCGTTGACGATATTCCCTAGTCGGGACGTCTTGAAATCCCTTACCAGTCATCTGGCTTTTCCTGGATTTATATTTACCTTTTGCCATATTAATATATCTAACCCGACTCCCCCAAAACGCACTTGACCATACTGCGTGCATACCTGACCTGGGGGTTACTGAAGTCTTTCGATTCATGGCATGTCAAAATTGTTTATTGTATACGACATGAAATACTTGCGGCGAAAATATCGCCACCCAAGCAGGATTACACGCCAAATAGTGAAGAGACTAGATACCGTTACAAATCACTGGTCGACTCATCCGAGGAGGCTGCGGGCGGAGGGGGCGGGGGTGACCGAGCGGCGGGGCCGGGAACGTGGACGGAGTCCTCCTCTTGCACAGCGCCACCTTCCTCTTCCGCCTGGATTGTCGGACAGCCCTCGACAATCGGGGCGGGATCAGCGGAAGTATGCTCCACCGGCTCACTGGCAACCTCGGCGGCTGTTGTGGTCTCCACGGGCGGAGACGATATCGCCTCCATCTCCGTCTCTACCTCCGACTCGTACCCGTCCATCGACGTGTTCGTGGAGGGTACCCTTGGCATTATATACTCGGCCTCGAACGCCGTTCCGTCGTCATTCTCGTCATGACTGAAGGTCGGACGGTGACGGAGGGTGCTCAGGTCCGGCGGGTGGAGAGACGAGGTAGCAGCGGGGATCACCGGTGACTCCAAACCAGCGGCGTCGGTTGTCGGAGTCGGGGGTACCGAGGTGGTCGGTGTAGGCGGTTGGGTGCGTGGGTGGTTCGGCCGGCCGTCGTCCAGCTGGCGTGCCAGGGCTCGCCACTCCTGGGCACGGATGGCCCCGGGGTTGTCCATGCGGGCCCGAATCTCGTCGCGTAGATGCTCGTGCATGCCCGCCCTAGGCCCGCCCCGTGGTTGCTGTTGCGGCGGCGGCGGTGGGAGAGGTGCCCCGGGGTCGTTGGGGCCGAGAGCAAACCGGTTCTGCCGGACATACATCATCCAGCCCACGAGGGCGCACAGGCCCAGAATGATTAGATTTTCTAGCCAGCTGTCCTCGTCGTAGTCGAGGGTACCATCGGTCTCAAACCGACCGTCTGGGTCGTGTTCGAACGCCCCCATCGGGTCATCCAGACGCTCCTGCGTGCGGCGGCGGTGGTGGGCCTGCGCTTCCTCAATCACATCTGCTGGCGGGTAGTACGGCCGGTTGAGCTCGACATGGCCGAACGGGTCCCGCCAGGGCGTGTTCTGGGTCGGGATGCGTGGCCGTTCGAGCGGCTGGGCCACCGCGGTGGGGTCGTCGGTTCCAGGAATGGCGGCGGCGGCCTGTGGGTTAGCCGGATCTCCGGCCTCATCCGCCAGGTACTCGCCTTTCCCATCATCAAGTGGCGGCGGGGCGTCCTCCCTGACCTCATCATGGCTGCCAAACAGGAACGACCCCGTTCCCACGTCCTCGCCATGAAGCCAGGCCCAATAGTACCGCACTGTCAGACGAATGAGGGATAGGGTAACGGGGAGGGACCCCTTCGGGTAAGTTGAAGCGGCACGCTCGTAGCACCGCTTGGCCATGTAAAAATCGCGAGGCACGCCCAACCCGTTCTCGTGCATCCAACCGAGGTTCCACATGGCAATGGGATTGAGGTGGTTCTCAGCGGCCAGTTGGTATGCGGCGGCGGCTCGCTTCAGGTTGCGTGGGACACCACGGCCGTCAAAATAGTAGTCACCGACCTTAATTAAACCATCCACGTTGCCCTGGTTAGCGGCGCGGGTCCAGGATGACAAAGCCAGCTGGGGAGCCAGTCGATTCAGGACCAGAGCGTGCGACTCGGGCGTGGACCCGGTGAGCTCCAGCAGCCAGGCCAGGTTGGCCTGTGCCACCTCATAGCCCATCTCGGCGGCTAGGGCGTACCGCACTAGCGAGTTGGTCAGGTCGTTGGGGTCGAATGGCTGCTTCTGGGCGTGGCGGGCGGGGACCAGCGGTGTGTACAACCAGTTAGCCTGTTCTGCCACCTTCTTGAACAGCGGGACAGCGTTCTCGCAGGACGCCGGGGTGCCGCGGCCGGACCGATAGAGCTGAGCTAGGTGGTACATGCCCAGGGGGTGGCTGAACCGGGCAGCCACCGTGAAGTAGTTGAAAGCATGGGTGTAGTGCTTAAGCTCCTTATAGCGCAGCCCAATCTCGGTGAAACTAGCCACGTCACCACGCTGGGCGGCCTGGTCGAACCACGTCATGGCCAGCTCCTTGTTACGCGGGACTAGGGTTCCGTCGCGGTAGAATATGCCCAGCCAGTACATGGCGTTGCTGCTGGCTCGCTCAGCCCCGCGCTGGAACCAGTAGTAGGCAGTCTCGTTGCTGGGTCGCACCCCCTCACCACGCACGTACATCTGGCCCAGACTGGCCGCCGCGATCCCGGCGAGCAGATCCTCATACGCGAAAGCGTGGCCGTTGAGAGCCTCTAGGAAGCTCTCGGGCCAAGGCGTACCTGGGGTCTGGTGCGCCGGATCAACGTAGCGCGGGCCGGCGTAGGCCTTGGGATCCGTTACCTCGAGCTCGGTCACGATGGAGCGGAGGTACTTAAGGGCCAACGGGTAGTTGGGCTCGGTGGTAGCAGTTCCGGCATAGTGGATTTGGGCCAAGGTGAGCTCGGCTTTCAAGTCCCCGCGGTCGGCCCGGTACCGCCAGTACTCGAGCACGTCGGCAAGCATGCTGGGGTCTCGCGGCCGCCGATCGTGACCATTATCCTCGGGCTGGATACCGTACACGCCAGCGTCGGCGTCACTCAGGCGCGGGTACTCCAGGGGCAGATGACGGCCCCCGGGGGGACCGGCTAGCAGGTGCTTAATGGCCCGGCGCGCCACATGGTGGTAGTTGGATAAGGCCACATCGCAGTGGGCGGGAGCGCCTGTGCCCGTGTGGTAGCGGTAGGCCACGGCCATCTTGGCTGGAAGGTGGCCCTGCAGAGCCGCGAAGGTGTAGTAGAGAACGGCCCTGCTGGGGCTACGCTGCGGATGGTGCCGCGGGCCGTAAGGGAAAAGTGGCCGGCGTAGGGTGACGGTGTCACCGTCAGTGGTGACCTGCGGCACAGGCAAGGCCGCTGGCGGGGCAGTCCGGGAATAGTCAGCGCTGTCCCACACGTTAGTATCGAATCCGAAGCCTGTGGCATAGAACCAGCCCACCATAAACTGAGCGGTCGGATGGCCGGCCTCGTCAGCCAGGCGGTGATAGAATCGAAAGGCGCGGTCGAACCGGTGCGGGATGCTATACTCGCCGTACAGGTAGACGTGGGCCAGGGTGAGCAGGGCGTTGGCGTAGTTGTATTCGTCGCCCAGGAAGTGGAGCAATCGCATAGCCTCAGCCACCAAAGGTTCAATGTGGATGGCCTGGTCTTCGACCCCTGGGTGGTCCAAGGCATAGGGCGAAATATAGGCGTCTAGGCGCGGGTCGCGGCGGTGCAGGCGGGTGAGGGGTCGCCGAGGATCGAATCCTGACCCATCTTCCGCCCCACTGGCCGTGTCACCGATCCGCAGTGCCGACCGCCACAGGTGTTGGGCGTTTTCTAGTCCGGGGGCCAAGGTAGTGGCGTAGAACTGGCGGATGGCCAACCGGACCGATTTGGGCAACAGAATGAACGGTGAGATGCCGTCGCCTGTGGGAATGCTGCCGCCACTGCCTTGTGCATATAGCGGGTAGGCGCGCTTTTCGTACCTGTCAAGGATGGTGGTTGCCTCAGCGTAAATCTCGTCGGCGGTCAGGCCGTTGGGGCGAGAGCTAGGCGATTCCTGAGCGGTGGTAGCTGCTGCTACGGTACCCTGGGTCTCGGCGGCCTGCACGGTACCTGATAGCACAGCCAACAATGCCCAAGGCACGCCGAGTAATACTGGATAACCGGTTAAGTTGACGTGATGGGGTGGGGTCGAAGGGTTAATGGAACAGTTAGGTTGCGTCAACGAGGCTGTTGAAGTTTGGCACAGCTGTCATGTGCGGACGGCGGTGACGCTACCTCTGCCATTCTTTAAGCAGACACTACCCCCCCCCTCCTCTGACATCACCATCCAGGTCGGGGCTGTGACTTACCGATGACTTGGCGTTTACAAGCCCTCATCGCGAAGAAAAAGGTTTACTGTGGGAGGTGCCAAGCGAAGCAGTCAGGAGTAGATGGAGAGCTGCAGAGAGGTGAAATGGCGGCAAGGTTTGCGATGCGAAGGTGTCACAAAGTATACGAGTCAGATGTCTGGAGTTCCAATGACCCCTGTGGGGAGGGAAGCTAAGTTGTAGACCCTGTGGAGCAGAGAAGTGGATTGAATGAAGAGACTATGAAGCCGGTATGGATGCGAGAGTTGCTTTAATGGGAAAGGAGGGGACGCACGCGGGAGAAGAAAGGGCCCACCTCTCGCCTATGTAGGGTCCGCTCAGACGGTCACCACGGAGGTGGGGAGGGTATATGGTGCACCAAGCTGTGCGCGGGAGAATGCAGGTAGGTAATAATTCGAACGGTATGGCTGTGTCGCTCCCATGTTGGCTAGATCTTCGCCTACAGCCCAAGTCAAGTTGAGCGGGAAGAATGGTGAGCTTGTTTCCGTCGGGGTGAGTGAGGTGAGGGAGTTGGGGACCTGACGCCGGATTGTCCTGGCGGGTAGATACATTACGGGTTGTCGCTATTACATCCCCACCATCAGCATATCTACTTTAGGCTGTAGTATCACGCAGCTATCGATTTGAAGCTGAGCAATACCCCCCCCCCTCGCGCGCGCCACGGCGAGGCCTACATGGCTATAGGGCGGTCCCATCTATATGGCCCGCCCATTTATTTCTCCCGTTACGGATACTTCCGCACCAGACCGAACAAACTCCCATTTTACACAGGTCTGGCCAACTTGACCGAGCGTCGATAATGTGAAAATAATGATAATGACAAGAGGCAAGAAGGATAAAAAGAAAAGAAGAGGGTGAACCACTACACCCTTCGTGCGAAAGCAGAATATTCCGGCCGGGGGTAGTATATAGCGTATGACCCCGCACCACTAAATGTACTACCAGCCGAAATCGGGCTGCGCGGACGACGAGGAGGGTACTGGCCGACGGTCCCATGATGATCCCGAAGTCGCTGTCGACGACGACCGGTGGGACGACGTCCCACCGCCGCTGCCACCCGACATGCCGGTTGGCCCGCGGTCAAAGCGTGACTGACGGCCTCCGCTGGACGACGGGTGTGGACGACTGCTGCCACTGGCCGACGACCGGGCCTTATTCATCTGCATCCGCTTGAATCCGTTTATCAGCTCGCCCACGCTGGCGTAGGCCGCATTTCCCAGCTTGTAGGCGTTCGGACACACCTGGACCTTCCACGTCTGGACGGCAGCGCGCGGGTTGGCCATGAAGGCCAGGAGGAACCAACCGGGGCGATCAGGAGCCAGGACGAAGGCGTAGTCGCCGGACTGCTTGGCGTTACATGCTGACCGTAGCGTCACGCCAACCTCGTCCTGGGTCTGGGCAGTGAACTTGGGGTGGGCCATCATGGCCTCAACACGCTTGGCCATGGGTTCAATGTGGGATGCCAGGAGCTCGTCCAGATCAGAATAGGTCGCGTCTTCGCCCACACGGAGTGTCCGGTCACTGTCGGGTCCCTGGCCGCCCTCCTCGACCACGTCCACGTGCTGGTATACCCCGTCGGCCACCTTCCAAGTAATGGCCAAGTGGTCACGGCCGCGCGACGAGGCGCGGATCACCACGTCACCGATCGGCCGATCGGCCAGGTACTCCTCGGCCTCACGGGACCGCAGCGACTTAAACAGGGGGTGGTTGATGACGCGGGTCGCCCGGGTACCCAGCGACGCCGAAGCGGCCTCGCGCTGGGCCTCACGTCGGTGGCGGGCCGTAAGCACCTGGTCCGCGTCGTAGTCAAAGTACGGATCGAGTGGCGGGTGACGCTTACCGTTCTGGGCCCGGGCGTACTCGAGGTCAGAGGGCCGCGCCGAGAGGTCCACGGAGAATTTCTCGCGGTTGATCTGGGTCACAACGCAGGGCAGAGCTTCGCCCTCACTAAGTACGTCACTGACCTGTTCCACGCGGTCCTCCATAATGCGCGAGACTGGCAAAAACCCGTCCAGGTCAGAGTCCAGCTTGCAGATGGCGAACCGTTCACGTACCCGCTGCACGGTGGCCACCACCACCTGATCCACCCACAGCGAGTCGTCGGTCTCGCCGGTCAGCATGGTGAACACGCGCTCTGCGGTAGGCGGACGGTAAGGCCGGCGCGGATCGGCGTAAGGGTGCTGGAGCTCGCGCTTGATGCCGCGTAGGACCTCCAACTTCGGTTGTTGCAGCTGCTTCTCCAGCTCCTGGGCGTAGTCCTCCAGGAGCAGTTCATTGAGCTTGGCCGGGTCGCTGTGCATGAGCTCCTCAACGTGCAGCGACGGGTTGTCGTCGTCGTCAGCCTCATCCTCCACCTCGACTTCCAGGGCGTCGGTGGCCATCTTGCGCGCCAGTGCGTAGTCCTCTGGGTGGATCCGGGTGTCGTCCAGGACGTCGTAGGTGCACGGCACGACGCGTAAGAAGCTGGCGCAGTTCATGAAGATCACGCGCGTTACCACTTGATTGATGATGAGGGCGGCGCGGGAGTCGAGGCGACCACCGGCTACTACCTCCAACCGCTTGAGTACACTGGCAACCTTTCGCGGGCCCAGGCCGGCCACATAGGGCAGGGTGGCAGCCAGGTGGGGGAATTGGACGGCCCGGTTCACGTCCACCCCCACCCGATTAACCACGTTGACGAAGGCCCGCTCCACGTAGCGTCCCAAGACGTCCTCGCCGAGCAGGGTCTGGCTCGGGTGGTGTGCAATAACACGCACAGCGGGCCCCAGGGCTGCGTAAGCGGCCAGTGGGTCCTGTAAGGCCCGTCCTAGCGCCACGCAGTAGCGGAGTGGGGAAGTGAGCTGCGGAAACTGCTCACGACCAGCCGGTGAATCACGGTACATGCGCGCGGTCTCATCGTCAACCCAAGTGACGGTCATGGACTCCGCGTTCAGATTGGCGCTGCGTTGGTAGTCCTCGACGGCTAGCTGGACATCCTCGAGCAAGCGCTTGGAAGCGGTGGTGGTACCAGCCACGCCCACCACATCGGGGCGGCGCTTACCAAGAAGGTCGACAAACTCCCGGGCGTTGTCTGGGTCACGCAGGTCCATTAGAACCCCCTGGTCGACCAGCTGACCGCGGCTATCCAGGGCCGCCCAGGCCACGCCCTGGCTGCGAGCGTTCTGGCCCTCGGCCGGGGTCACGGTGAGCACCCGGGGATTCTCGGTCTGGGCCAAGGCCGGCGGGCGGCAGGCCTGGACGTTAAGCTTGGTTTCTAGCGCCTGTTGGACGGCCTGACCAACACACTCCTCAGACTCGCTGCGCAGCCAGTCCCGCGTGTACCGATCGGCCAGCGGGAGTAGGTACTCGCGGAAGGCCAACGCCAGTACTTCACGTCGGAACCCGTCCCACTGGGCGGCAATCTCACTGAAGTAGCCCCCCACGTAATGTTGGGCCATGGTGTCCAGTACGCCCTGCTCCTGGGATAGCTCGATGCGGACCCGCAGGAGTCCGTCGCTTTCGCCCTTCAGTATATCCAGGAACTGGCCTGAGCCCAAGAAGGCCGTGACAGGCTTGGCACGCAAAAACTTAAACGGGTAGTACGGGTGTAGATTGTCGACCAAATGTTCACCCTTCGCGGTGGGTGTGACGGTGACGGTGGCGTAGTAGCGGCAGGCGGCGCGGATCTGGCTGCGGATGAGCGGGTCATAGGATATCTCCTGGGCCAGCATAGCTTGGGCGGCCCGGACTACCTTGGCCGGGGTGTGGAATTCACCATTCACAAACTGGTCGGCCAGGGCGTCGAGGCCCTCGCTAGGCGTGTCTACGAAGTGGGTCTGGGTCTGCTCAACGTAGTTGACCGCGAACTTTTGGGAGGCCAGCGCCGCACGGGCGGCGAAGGCAGCCACGGGGGACTTGCGGCAGCGGTCGTACAGGGCATGCTTGGGCGGCCGTTTCAGATCATCGGTGTCTCCGGCCTGGGCCGCGGCGGTGGTGGCCCGCCGGACGGCCAGAAACTTGGCCCCGTAGAGTAAGTGGAGGTACTCGACCAGGTCGTGCACCTCCTCGACGGTACGGATTTGGTCTAACGAGGCCCGGATATAGGCCAGGGAGTACGGGCTGCCGGCGGGTTCCTCGGCCTCGACGTTACGTAGGCGGCGGACCAGTTCGGCTACCTCGCGCTTACGCTGGGTGAAGGCACGGAATTTGGTGTCCACCTCAAAGAGTGTCCAGAGGTCGTGGGCTGAGAGGATGAGGCGGGAGTCATCATTCCCCTCGACATCGTCCCGACTTCCATCGGCCGGGGGTTGGTCGCGCCCGTAGTCGTAGTCGGTGTCGCGTGAGCGGCGAGGTAGGGTGGCGGCTACCTCTTTCGAATACACCAGGTAATCCCGACGGTTCGCCAGGATGAAGGGCACTTCCAAAAAGTCCTGGCCGACGAATCGGATCACATTAAGCACGGCGGCCGTGTATTCCTCGAAGGCGCGACCTTCGGTGACAGTCGGGCGCAGGAAGTGCTGCAGGGCCCACTCGGTTGCAGCCTCCACCTCGTCGCCGGTTAGCCGACGGATCATGGTGGGTTCCGACTCGTCCTCGGCAGCGCTGGCACCCCGGACGGCGAGGGCCGGTAGGGTGCGCAGGCGCAGTTGCATGCGCTCGGGAATGTCGCGGGCACGGATTTCGTTATCGGCGTCAGTCATGAGCTTGCGTTCGAGCTCGGCGGGTTCGAATAGGTCCTTGAGTTGGACGTCGGCGGGGCGGCCCCCGGGCCCACGGAGGCCGTCTTCGTCCTCATCGTCGTAGTCGTCGTAATCCCCACCGGCCGGACGGCGGCCAGGCGGAGCCACCTCGAGGGCAAAGTCGTACTCGGTACCATCACCGAATACCTCGTAGATGTTGTGCCACGAGTCGGCGTCTAATCCCAATCCGGCGATACCGGGGACCACGTGAGCCATGGCGTGGCGGGACCTTGTCCCGCTACGTCCACTCTCCCTTTCGTAGCCATCCTCATCCAGGTTGGCCTCGTCACCGCCCTCCGGCAACTCGTCGTCCTCGTCCTGAAGGGCGTGGTGATCGCGCCGGCCGCGGCCCGTGTTGTGCCCGTGGCTGTCGTCGTCTTCGTCTTCGTCGGCGATGAAGTCGTCCAGATCGTCGCGCATGTCCCGACGGTGGCCAGGCCGCCGGGCGTAACGGTCCTCGTCGTCGTAATCGTAGCGCTGGTCGGCGCTGGTCCCGTAGCTATCGCGCCGACCCCGGGAACGCTGATGGTGGCCCGCGCCACCTCTGTCGTCA
>JANBPT010000074.1:0-82646 GCA_027575765.1 Tieghemiomyces parasiticus
GCAAAGCAGATGGCCACTGCACTCTCTGTGGTTGACACTCCCTAGCCAGTACCTAGATAAGGGCCCCCTATGGATTCTCTATGTAATCCTTCACCTTCCCAGTGCTGCCATCTAAAAGGGTTTAACCATCCCCCAAATGTCTACATCACCTGTGGGTATTGGCCCCTATCCGGTCCTCCCCATGATCACTCAGGCCTGCTCCCAGTCACTGCACCCCATCCCAAATGCAACCCCTGCCAACCTGACTGTGGGCTTGGACTAAACCCAGAGGATATTGGGTGCCTTATGGATCATCCCAATAACTGGACTTGTCTCACAGCAGCATTGGCAACTTCCAATCCAGCTCAGGTTGCTATCTGCCAATAAACAATGCCACTGTTGTTTAAACATTGTCATTGGTGACAGTCAGCATACTGTAGCATATAAGGCTGGGTTGCATCCACAATCATTTACCAAAGTGAGAGTAAGCCAGTTGGTTAATGATGCCAGGATTCAGGATGGAGGCAATTCAGCCTCACCCATGCATTCTGCTGACCACCCCTCATGGTAATCTGGTATACTATACTGGGGGTAATTGGGGATTCAATTTATTGGTGACCTCTATTCCCAGCCTCAATGGGGTGCAAGAGAAGGGGGGCACTACAAACCCTGGGAGCTGGACTGGCTGGAGTGCAGGGTTGGAGGTCATCATCCAGTTGTCTTTACATGGTGGCAGATCTCTTTGGAGCTGATGGGGGCTGATTAGGGCCAGGAGGATTGGTGGAAGGTCTCTTTAGAGGTGATGATGGCTTATTACGGCCAAGAGAACTGGCAGAAAATTGCTTTAGACCTGGTGGTGCCGGACTACGGCCAGGAGCAATGACTAAACGGCCACCAGGGCCTTCAAAATATGTTGAAGGATTTCCATGGCCAGACTGAAACATGGTGGCCAGGACAATGGTGAAAGTAAGGGTGGTGAAGGTACAGAAGTGCATGGCGTGACAGGTGGATTGGTGGAGAGGGTGAGAGGTAGAGTGGAGGTATAAAGAGGGAGAGAGAGAGAAGGATACCCGGATGGGTTGAATGATGGGCTGGACTGGTGAGTGGAATGGGCCCAGTATTTATAGCTAGTGGAAGGGAACCCTGTGGGCAGGGGAAGGGCATACCAAGAATACCACTTAGCTTGCAGAGTAAACCAGAGCTCACGGGTGAGATTGCTCAAGTGGAGAGAACCAAGCTGCAATGGTTCTAAACCACCACCAAGTTGAGCATATCATTGTTCCACCAAAATAATTAATTTATACATTGTATTTAAAAGAAAGGGGAGCTTGGACGCCCTATGCTTCATTTAAGTTACACTAATCAACAGGACAAAGGGGAGGGTGATGTTGCTGGGTGGTATATGCTGGTGGTTTTATGCTGGTAGGGTGGAGGATAGAGAGGGGGGCTTTAGATTCATAATTCATTTGCAACAAAGCCCTGGCTGCAATATATTTCCACCATCTTCATTCTTTATCCTCTGTCATCATAAACATCACACCAGTGTTGCACCTAGACCCCCCTACTGGTGTGCACAATATGGGGTTATTGATGTCCTCCTACCAAGCTCAATCCTCCATTGCTATGTGTGGCCTTGGTTTAGAATTTGATGAGTGGACTGGTTGGTATGAACACGTCAGCAGGGTATGGCACTGTACAGGGGCTTATTTGGCACCACAACCAACAGTGTGCCAATGGATGGTATATGAGGATACCCTCATTCCCCCCACAAATTTACATTCCCACCTAAACATCATCCCTACAGCCACTGGGTTGCAATTGAGGATGCCTGACATGTGGTGGCATCATGCTAGCTAAGGTGAACCACCAACCTGCCATGGCATGGGAAGAGTTCTCCTACATACAGCCATGTGGACTGGCTACACTGTTCTATTGAGCAAAACATCATGGCTCCTGCTCTCTCTACTGAAAAATAAACCAAGTGGCCAACACTGGATAGGAGGAAATGCAGTGCTGATTAATAAATATTAATAGGAAAAAAAAGAATAGCCATGATATTCCGAAAGGTCCCTGGCACCTTTACTCTCCATTGTGTGGCAAAATGTCTCAGGTTGCCACTGTACTTGGGTGGTGATGTTAATGGGATGTCAGCCATCCCCCCACTGGGATCAAGGCAGCCATTGACCAGCCACTTGCCTGCTTGTATGCAAAGCAATCTATAGGTGCTTGTCCATTAAGCCTGGTGCATGGCCATGTTATATCCTGTTTATATGATGCTGCAACAATGATTTACATCCTGAAAACTCTGGCATTCACCTTCTACACGACCTTGCAGCACCAATAGCATCCCGCATGTTCCATGCACTGCTTTATTGATGCTGCCTACTCACCCATGCTCATAGTTAATGTCTAGTGCTTAAAACCACATCTGGTGGGCCATACCTAGTTGTTTTAGGGATAACTAGCAGATAGCAGATGATAGCATACTTCAGATTTCACGTTTATAATAGGACCTGGACCAGACTCACTGCAATGACGACCATGTGCTAATCAAGTACCCAAAAGTCCCTAACAAGTTACAATTTCCGTCCAAGGATAGAATTGTGCTGCTATTGTATAAGTGAAGCCAAATCATTGGACTTTTAGGCTTGAGATCTCAAATTGCAATGTTTCAGATGCAACCTCAGAGAATGAACAATGCTGAGTCGATTGATATAAACTATTGTAACCAAGGCGCCCACTGGGAAACCTCCGGTCCCAAGGACGCCACCTCCCTTCAGGACATGTCTTCCTGATGGAAACATCAAACTCTTATCAACGGATTGTTCACACCTTTTGCAAAATAGGAATGTGGCAGCCTTCAAATGCAGGAGACAAACTCAACTCAAATTCGAATCCTCCTCTTCATGGAGAAGGGCCGGAACCAAGCACCTAAATTTACACCAAATGGTTTTGCCTCATCTTCCAGCGCTCTCATGTTTATAGATGGTGAATCGCCCATAATTATAGATTTGTTAAGTGTGTAATAAATACTTATCTTTATTCAAACTCGGCCTGCTTGCCTTGCGATCCTCCCTTGGTCTTTACTAGTTGTTCCTCCCCTTGGGCTACACACCCCATCACACTATCCCAGGATTAGGCCATTTCCGACTTCACACTTTGCTTTATTGAACGGTCCATCTTGTCTACTTTTTAAAGCCAACCCCTGCCCCATACCGTCTAAATTAACCTGGAGTGATCTATGGGTTCTTATTTATTATTACTATCTGGAGGGCCACACAGCAGATGCTATTCTTAATGGGTTGACTTCCAAGCTGGGCCCGGCTGCCTCTAGCCACTTCACCATCTACAGGTGGCTGGCTCACATCCATACAGGTCACCACTCTTTTGCAGATGGCCCATGTTCTGGTTGTCCATCAGATGGCCTTGGTGAATTTTATGGGGGCATGGTCCTGAACTGGCTGGAGGAAGCCTCTCAACTGACTGCTGAGCAGCTGGCCCGGGCCTGCCATACTTCCCTAGTACCATGCATAGAGTCCTGCATAGGGACCTGGAGTTGCATGGCTATTTCGATTACTGGGTTCCCCCCACACCCTTACCAACAACCAGCGCCACAAGCGGGCACGTTTTGCCACCGTGTTCCTGGAGAAATTTGACGGGGCCATTGGCTATCTATTAAATTCCATTGTCACAGGTGATGAGAACTGGGTGCACTTTTATGGTCCCCCCTGCTGGCTCTAATCGCCAAAGGTGGTGGCCTAAAGGTGTCTCTGTCCCAGCTGAGACCCACCAAGGCCATACCACACCCAAGGTGATGCTGACTAGTTATTTCACCAGGCGTGGCCTATTACACCTGAGTGTCAAGCCCCCTGGTATCAAGGTCTCCACCAAACTCTATGTAGAGTACTGGCTGAAGCCCATGGTCCAGGCCTGGGTGGAGGCACGTGGAAGTCTGGACTGTCACCCCCCTGCGGCTTCACCATGATAATGCACCACCGCATTGCAATGCAGCCACCAATACTTACATTTCTGTCTCTTAACTTAAACTTCTTTTGGCCCCCCTGCAACTTCTGGCTACTCAGGAATATCAAACAATGGCTGAGGGGTATGAAGCCCACCACAGTGGTGGCAGTCGTGGACGCATGGCAATTGGAGCTAGCTAGGCTCCAGTCACATGACTTTAGGCCCTGTTATGATAGCTAAATAGCAAAATTTGTCGAGTGGTACAGAATGGTGGTATATATTATAAATAAACATTTAAATTTGAATGGCTCAAACTGTATTGCACCATTTATAAATGGCCGGCATTTACATACATTGGTAAATAGTAACATTTTTGACTACTCTCACATTTTACTGTGTGGAGGCACGACCTCCACCACAGGGATATTTAGGAACCAGATTAGCCAAAGGGTACCTCCGAGCTCAATGGAAGCAGGCTGGACACTTTCATTCCTGCCATTGGAATTTGGCTCGCCCACTACACCAACCATCGGGTTTAATTACTAGGCTTGGCGTTTCAATGGTGAAAGTTGGCCAATCAATTCCCACCAGTACTACAGGTTCCCCATGGTTAGGCTAACCGCCATTTAGGATGCAGGTTAGGTATGCTGCACGTGAAACCAGGCTCTTAAATAACCCCATCACTGCCAATTACAATGTCGAAGCCCAGTCTGCAATTCATTATAGTTACATCACACCCGTGCGCCTTCACACTGGGCTGCTGCTATCCAAGCGTACATGGATGGCAAGGGTCTTAATCTACCACTGTAACCAAAGGACCCGCCGAGCCATTCCTCCAGAACGTGCACGCCACCTCCGAACGATACTAGACTGGCAAATCTAGAACCACGGGAAAGACGAAGGCCGTCCTCTAGAGGATGACAGTCCTTACCATGAGGATGAGCACAATCTTTCCCCTGTACATCCATATATGAACTCCGACCTTCTTCTATGCAACAGGGGAGTTGACACCAATACCCCCGACGGTATAGCTACACCCGCTGGCCCACGTAACTAGGTTGAACGAATTGGGCCTAAACATGGAATCGTTACGAGTGTAAGCACTATTTAAATCTCTGCCTTTGATCTACCCCACCTTTCGAGCACCAAGCGGTCTGGGGGGGGAAGAATCATCCGCAGCCCCTTCGTGGGTCTCAGCACATGCCCGTCACATTAATGAGGGCCGCCTGATTAATAAAGGTACTTTATTAACGCCATGCGGTGGGCAAATGGACCTTAAGGTTCACCGTGGGCTGAGCGGGATCTTCTCGTCCGGACTGCCCTGGTGGTGCACCCATCCCTCCACCATTTTAGCCACGTCGGTGCGTCGTTGCGTGGCACCCGAATCGGCGGAAGCCAGATGCTGCACCAGGGCGGCCAAGCGGGAGACATAGGTGTCGGGATCGGTACCGGAGGTTGGGACGGGGAGGGTTTTTTGACCTCCGTCGTCGGGAAGAGCGGCTAGGCCGAGCGGCTCGAGAAGGGCGGTAACGTCGCGCCGAAGGGCCCTCAATCGGTCGGTGGTCTCGTTATAGGACCGATAGGCCGCTGTAGCCTCGCCCTTCCAGTGGATTAGTTCCAGGCGGAGTTGCTCATTCTCGCGCTGCAAATCGGCGTACCGGTTGACAGTAGGGAGGGAGGGAGCCGCTGCCTCCGTCTGGCGCCGTACCAAACCGTCGCAGGCGACGACGCGATCACGCAAGTCGGTCAGGCATTGCGTCAGAGCGAGCAGACGCTCGTCGAGGGCCAAGACCGGCGGAGTCACCGTCGACGATGGATTCGGCGCTAGGCCCACCTCATGGCCGTTGGTGCTAGGTAGAAAGGCCGCTGAGGAAACGGGTTTGCGGGTTCGTGGGGCGGGGTTGGACGGCGGATTGCGCGGGCCGGCGCTTTCCGGCTCGCGGTCCCGGTCACGCTCGCGTTCACGGTAGGACGAAGGGCCCGAACTGCCTTGACGGCGAAACTGGCCGTTACCTCCCGAGTCACCACTCCCGTCGCGATCGCGGTCACGGTCGCGGCCCCGCTCGCGGTCACGGCCGTCCCGACTCCGACTCCAGTACCGGTCCATATCGCCGTCCGTGTCCATGTCGCGGTCATGGCGGGGCGGAACGTCCGGGCTACTCACATAGCGGTCGATTGTACGGCCGGTCGACGTTGGGGGATCACGTTCGGGCCGGCGACGACCGGGTGACCGGGACCGCGATCGGGACCGGGAGGTGGGTGAGGGAGCCGGTTCGGGTGGGGTCGGTTTTGATCGAGTCCCGGCGGCGGCAGTCTGTAAAACGCTCCGACGTAGGTCAGTGACCGGTGAGGGGCGTCCCGGCGGTGTGTCCGCGGCAGTTGACTCGGCCGACGTGATCGCAGGCGAGGCAGGTGGCGCAGAAACGATGGGCTCGGCGGGGATCGGACGCGGCCGGGCGGGGGGTGCGGAAACGGTGGACTCGGTGGGGGTCGGACGCGGTCGAGCAGGTGAGGGGGCTGACGCTAGCTTGCCAATGTCGGGTGGACTGGCGTCAGCGCGGCCCTGGCTATTACGACGCGGCAGCGGCGTGGTACGGGCAGCGGGTGCTGTGGCCACTACCGTGTTGGTATTGGCGTGAATCGGAACGCTGGTACGAAGGAAGGAGGGTTTACGCGCGGCTGCGGCGGCGGATGGGGCCGATTTGTGGGCCAGCGGGACCGGACCGCCGGTACCGGAAAGGAGCGTGGTGGTCGGAGCGCTGGCTTCCGCGTCGGACCGTAACGTCGACATGCCGGTGGAGATGGGACGGCGGACGAGTTTAGGGGCGGGCCGGGGCGCGGGTCGCGGGAGGGGCTGGGTCGGCGGGAGGGGCGAGGCGAGAGGCTGGGTCGGCGGGGGGGAGCAGACCGGCACGTTGGGTTCGCTAATATCCGTGCTAGAACCACTACTCCTGCCGCTATCGTTGGCCGACGGCACCGGTTCGGCGGTCAGGGTCGGGGTGAGAGGTTCCGCGGGAGCACGGTGGTTGGAGGAATGAGCTACCGCGTCTTCACCCGTCACCTCGGACTTTGGCATCTTGGTCGCCTCCGTCACTTTAATCCGGTCGACTGACGGACCAGCTACCCCTTCACCCTCCTCTTGGTCGTTTTTCGCTGCCATCAACACCTCCTCCCCCTCCTCCTCCTCCTCCTCGTCGTCGTCGTGAATGATAGGCCGCCCGCGTTTACGGGGCGGGGTCTCGCGGGCGGCGGGGGGGCTGGCCTTGCGGACCAGTTTGCGCTTGCGCGGGGGTGTCTCCCGGGTTAGAGTGGAGCGGCGGCCCCGTCCTCGGCCCCGGCGGGGTGTCCGACGCAGGTTTTTATGCTGTGCGCAGAGGAGAGGCGGGTCAGCCCCAGCGGGCGGGCTGGGCACAGTGAGGAGACCGGCATCGACGGCGCAGGTCACGTGGTAGGCGGTAGGGCATTCGATACCACTCTGGTCATTGTCGTCGCCGCTGCCGTCGTCATCGTCCACGACCCCGCAGGTCACCGTGAGTCCCTCTGCCTTACCGCACAAGGCGCAGGGAGTGACGGGGGCGCCGGCGTTCGCCACGATCCACCGCTCGGGGTTCTCCGTGTCCACGTCCGCGTGCCACAAACCGCACACGACGTGAACGTAGACGCCCGGCCGGTCGGTGCGTTTAAAGGCACCCGTACGGACCGGACAGCAGGCCACCTGAGTATCGGCCACCGTCACCCCATCTTGGCACCGCTGGCAGAACCACTGCTCGTCGTCCGGTGGGATGGTGGGCACGTCGTAGCACTCTAGAGGGGCGGGCCGTGCAAAAAGGGAGGCGGGGGGCATCATCCGTAGTGAGCGCATTAGATCTGGACCCATAGGGTCGGTTAAGCATAGCAGCCATCAGTGGGGAGGGGATGACGGATACCACAGGACCTACCGGCGCGACTTACTTTGGTGGACAGGAATGTCGCAGCTTTGGCCGTCGCAAAACACAATCACGTTCTTCCGGCCGACCTTGGGGCTGGCACACACGATGCAGGCGGGATCCTCATCATCGTCATCATCATCGTCGCTACCAGTCTCATTACTAGCGTCGCCCGGCCCGCTGTCGTCGTCAACATGGTCACCTGTACCGCGAGTAGGTTTGGTCCGTTGACCAGAGTTGGTTCTGGTGTCCGGGTCAGCGACCAGGCTTGGGGAGCGCTGCCGATGGGCGGCGGGCCGGCCTCGACTTCGGCTTCCGGCAGCTGGTACGACGAGAAGGGGGGGAGGATAAAGATTTTCGGCGGGATAGGTGAGATAAGCAGGAATGGTGGGTTAGACCTCGGACGCGTGTAGAGCATGAGTACTCGGCAGGGCTTTTTGCCAAGGGCTTACCTTGGGTCGTAGGGGGTGTCGAGCCGGCCCGGACGGAGGTCGGTGGCGAAGGCGGGCAGGGCAGGGGTGCCTTGGTGGGACTCGCGTCCCTCGGCTCGGCGATGAGTATCGTATTGAAAAAGTCGTGCTTGGCCATGGGGTCGGAGATTCTACGTAGGGCGAGCTAGACGGCGCGGGTGGGCAATGAAGGTCGAAAAGGGAGGGTGAGAGGTGCCTGGGGTCGATGGGGATGGTGACCGTCGCTCGCGATCGCTTGACTCCGATGCACTTACCAGGCGGAATGAAGCCGATGGGGCCAAGTGCAAACCCAACTGTCAAGTAGGTGGGGGGGAAGGTCCTCAAGAGGCGGCTCTATTGCAGGATGACCACGCAGCGCATTCGCTTCTGCGCAGAGGGTAGGTAGGGGAGGGCGGGAAGGGAGGCGTAGGCTGACTATAGGCACAGGGGGGGGGCAGTAGGGCCCTATAAAAGGGAGCGACGGTGAAGGGGTTATAGGGAGCAGGTCCAGGGCTGGGCGCAGTAACTGAAGTGGCCACAACGGGCTGGCGTGGCCTGAGTGGGTCGAACGCACCCGTCGGGTCGGGGTAGAGCAAGGTACCGGTGGGAAACGGGGCCTTACGGTTGGCAAGGGCAGGTCTGTACTGGGAGCCCCAAGATACAAGGGCAAAGGCGGAGAAAATCGAGTGGAGCGAACCGGTGAGGTGAAAGGGTGCCAACGTTGAAGGAGGACGAAGTCTCGGTCTTTATATACCCGCCAGTCCCACCGCCACTACGGGATCGTCACACCCTCCGCCATTTCCATCCCTCGCCGCACCAGTCTTGCGCCCCTTTCACGCTAACTCAACAACCCTCCCCACCCCCTTCCCCTCCTAGAAAAAAAAAGAAGTGAAGGTGGAAAAGTAAATGGAATTCTCCCCACGTCGGCTTTTCCCCACCCCACCCCCACCCTCCCCATACCTTCCAAAACTCTGTGCGCCTGGGCCGTTTGCTGATACCACTGCACAAGCGCGTACGCCTCGTAACCATGGTCAACACGCGGCAGGTCGTTGACGGTTCTTGGTATTAACTCAGCACTCCCATGGAATGCTGGCTAGGACATACGATGTCCTGGTTTAGCCGTCTTCCGAAGCATGGGCCGGGCCAACCCCTACCGTCTCTTTATCCTCCCGAGGGCGTGCCATTATTTTTCAACAACAGAACGAAGCGGGCATAAGGTTCCCCCATGTAAACATAGCCATGGTGGATAAAGTACAAGGGCCCAGTTAAGAGTTTAATTGCGTATATCCCCGACCGCGTGAGTGGGTGGTGGTAAACACGGTAAGCAACCCTCCCCGATCGGGCGGCGATCACGGCCGCGCCCGCTTCTTCTGCGAGGCGTTGGCGATTAGGTTCGTAACCCGTTTAGTGGTGGGCTGGACACCCAGTCGCTGCGACGACCGTAAACTGGCGGGTTCAGGACCTGGTAGACATGGGGTTCGGGAGACGTGACATTGTACCGTCCGCTGCGGCAGATGTTAGTCACCAGTCGCCGGCTCAGAGCTATCCTAGAGCGAACGGCCGCCCTTGAGGGCCCGCAGGATCCCGACTAGCTTAGCCATTTACCTACGCGATGGGGTCATGGTCGGGTGGGCGGAGTGAGTGCGAACGAGTTCCGAAGCCGTCCGCAGTTCGCCATCTGGTTGACCCGGGGGGGCGACGGCGGTGTCCCCGGGAGTCGTGGCCAATGTAAACCTAATTTCAGTTGGACCACAGCGGGCAGGGGGGGGGGTCACAGCCAAAGTAGAAGCGATATATTCCGCACCGAGTAAGTCGCATGTCGTGGGACCGGGGGAAGGGTCGGGCCAAAGGGGGGGGGGTGCTTTATTATTACGGACTGGTCCCTATTTAGCGCGGCTTCCCTACTCCAAGCGGAGTCCTCGCGCCTTCTTACCCTTCAATTTCGTAATCGACAGTCCGTGGGCCACTGTCAAAGGCATTCTGAACGCGTTCGAATGAGGTGACCACTTCGTCGTCCAGCAGGTCGTCACAGCCTAAATTGAATCAACAGGGGGGGGTGTATGATGTGGTGGCAAAGGTCGGACCGTGATGGTTAGTGAGAGAATCGCGAGCCCAGCCCGATTGGGCCCATTATCCCCGAAAGGTCCGCCTTTCCGAGCCTAGCTACGCGTAACCCTACCGTCAAAATCAGTGTAGACGGGCTCGGTCACAGCGGTAGAGGATGGCGTGGCCCTGACTACGATTTGGAGTTGGTAAGGACGGGGGGCAGCGGCGGCAAGGGTTAGAGTGGATGGTTAATGGTATCAATCCGACAAGGTTACAGGGAGGGGGTGGGTGCGATCCTTTTCTTAACTCCGGGTCGCTAACTTACCGGGACCGGGAGCTGAGGCGCATGGCCGCGGGGGTAATGGAACGGGGCCACCGCCGGGTCGGCCGGGCGGCGAGGCCGTAGGGACGGGACCAGTATGGGCGGCGTAAAAGTAATTTTCAGACGGTCGGTAGAGCTGACCAAGGGTCACGTCGGCATTGCCCTTGGACGGGATGCGGGCCACCTGGCGCAGGTATTTCTTGTCGTACAGGCAGTTTCCCAGACTGTTGCCAAACATGCGCAGGGCCCGTTTGAGCCCGTCGGTAACCGCCTCCTTCTTGGCCTGCCCAGGGATACGATGAGGGGGGAGGGAGGTGGGTATTAACGGGGTTAGTAGATCGGTGCCCGGAAAGGGTGGAGAGCTCAGGCTGCGGTATCACGCGGAGCGGGCCTTAGCTACCCGCCCTGGTCAATGGCCGGCGGACCTACCTTTTCGAAGGCAGCTGCCTTGCCTTTGGCGTTGTCGATGGAGCCGTAGCCGATATCCTAACCGAGGCGGTGTCCACGGGATGGAAAAGAGGGGAGAGGCGGCGGGTCAATGTCGCAATGCAGTGTCAGAGGAGACCTTAGCCGGCCCTAGCCATACGATACCGTCACGGACGCGTGGTATTGTGCGTGCTGGTCCACCTTACCTCGTGCATGGTACCATCCTTGAGGGTGACCCGGATCGTACACGACAGACCCAGACTGTACCGGCCGTCCGGACTGGCATCGCACTGCGCGTGGTCACGGGGCGAGGAAGGTAAGAATATCAGTAGCGGTGAGTCTAAAAATTACCCGATGAGCTGGGTTGTTACCGACGCGAGGGTGGCCATTACTTACAAAATCCACGTCGGTACTAACGATGCGTGAGGACCACCCGTTAAAGCCAAATATGGTATTGGCCAGGCTGATGGCGCGCCAGCCTTCCAGGTAAGTCAGGCGTGAGCCGCCGAACGCGGAGCGGGACTCGAGGAACTCAGGCGGAAGGTAGGAGGTCAGGGCGTGCTGGATACCGTGGCATTCGGTGCGGCCAAACTGCGTCGTTCCGAAGGCGGCCGACCCTTCTGCGCCGTTCGCAGGTCCATCCGGTGTGGGATTCATAAGGGTTCAGGACGCGGACGGCTTACCGGTGCGGGTGGGGAAGTGGGGCGCGACACGGTAGAATGGCGAGGTTATTAGGGACTGGTTGATGGATTTCGAAAAATAAAATAAAAATAACTACAAAATATATGCAAGTTAACAGGTTGCGAAGGTGGAGGCGAACGCGTGCACGGTTGACCGAATACATAGGGATGGATAGTAACGGGATAAAGCTGGAAAACTCAAGGACCGCGGACGAAACCAGGCCTACTGCGGCATCGGGATGGGAAAGGCGTAGGATGGGCACCGTCCACACCCCGACCTAGGCCTGCTTGGTCTTGGGGAGGCGGGCCGTAAATAACGGCCGAGGCCCTTTCCCATCCCGATGAATGCTCGTCACACGCTCACACCGGATCTCCATGCGACATCTTCAAACGCCATCTCTTCCCCCGCCCTCCCGTCGTCATGCTCCGGACCTTAACCGGTGCGTCAGAACACCCGTTGGCAGACACTGCGCACGGCTGCTGGAATCAAAAAAAAAACAGCAAACAAAGCCGACCAAAATGAGGGATTTGCTGGGGTTCAGCTAACATACCCCGCCCTCTGTACCTTTGTGCTCCCTCCCCCTGTCCAAATAATCACAGTTCGCCTACCCACCTCGCCTGGGCTACGGCCGTCGGCTTCGTAAGTGGCCCTGGCCACGTCTACCTAAGCGTAGTGAGGTCCTTAATCCACTAGGTTCAGCCCTGTGTATCATTCTGGTGGGCTACTTACACCTTACACAACGTCTACCAACCCCTACGTGTCCATCGTATCGCGTGGCAGTATCATTGTGGCGGCACACCAACCCGGGTCGCGATCACCTGGCAGCAGCGACTACCGCATCCTCATGCTGAAACGGTAAGCTACAGGGCCAACTAAATACCCGGTTCGCAATGAGAGGGGGGGGAGCGACCGGTCCGGAACTGGTCTAACCGTACGCTGTTTCTCCTCACCTCCGCCGGTACCCTCCCCGGTGCCTTTTCTCATGCCACGGCCGTTCCTTCGCGCGCGCGGGCGGGCTTCAGAATTAGCCGCCACCACTTCGCTGAAGCGTACGTGTTTCCAGGTAACGTAGCTAACCCTCGTCATTTCCCAAGGAAGCGACGCTACATTGATATCTGGGAATCTCGCCCTAGGGCCCTGTTGAGTGTTCACCGGTCTGACTAGTGCCCCTTCCCCTTCAGCACGTCCTGCATCGGCCCAATTTCACGACACTTGACTACAGGTGGTAACCTTGACCCGGCCGACTCGGACCACGCCACCTGGCAGAGTGTCCTACCTGACTCCACGTAAGCGTAACTGCAGGCTCGTCCTTCGCTACCTAGGGATACGCAGCGCATGCCAAACTAGCCCTCACCCATCACCGCGACAACTCATCCAACCCATACCATGCTCGGTGGAACGGGCGCACGGCTCCTTCTCCACAGTATACCCCTCCCAGACGCCGAGGATCTGCCCTACCGTCTGGCCGGTCTGCGCGAGCTAACCGAAGAGTGTGGACTCGCTCTGGTCACCGACCGCCAGGCATCGCAAGGTGCTCCGGTGGCCCTCCCCGCTGCCGCCGCGGAAGCGCTGCAGCGGGTCGGGTTGGACGACGGCGCCGCGGCCTATGCCCGCTGGCTCGGCTCTACGCCCTGGACCCCCGCCATACGGCACCTCCTGCCCTGGGCCCACTGGCTCACGCCCGAGGGGACACCCGCACGGTTCTCCACCCGCTTCTACCTGATGGCCTACCCTGGCCCGCCGCCCGCGGTCCGGTTCAATCCTACCGAGGCCAGTGGGTCCCGTTGGTTGGCCCCTGCCGAGGCCCTCCACGAGTTTGCCGCGGGCAGGATGACGCTCTGGCCACCGCAGTGGACGATTCTGCATGACCTCCAGCAGTTTCCCACACTGGACGGACTGGTGGCCCACGCCCGCACCCACCCGGTCCTCCCGATCCTCCCGCATTTCACGCGTGATCCCGCCACCAAACAACCCCTGGCGCTCCTCCCCGGGGACGAAGCCTACCCTCACGCCGACTATAACGAGGGCGGGTCCGGGAAGGACCGCTCCCTGCAGGTGCGCATCATCCGGCCCACGGAACCCGTGCAGCACCGGTTACAGCTCACGCGGTCCCCCGAGGGCCAACTGACCAACATTACGCTCACCCGCAACATCAAGGTGGAGCCGTTCCGTTCTGATAACCGCGAAATGCAGCCAGCGCTGTAGGCTGTGGGCGAAGAATGGAGGTGCTCCAGTCGAAGGCTTTGGGGCCGACGCAAATATTGAGCCGTTGATTAAACGACCCATACCGAAGCTTAGTTACCCAGCAGGTGGTGAAGATGTAATTGGAGTTGGGGGGCCTGATCACGACGGTACCCCGACAATGGGTCCGCCCGGTGTAGGTGTAGCAGTTGCCCGCCGGGGCCCATAGCTGATTTTTTTAAATCCGCGACCTATGGTGCTTAGGCGCTACGTGCCAATACGCTTATCCTGCCCTCGTCCTCCTCCCTTGACCATAGCGCCACCTACCTAAGGGACACACGACGCTGTACGTTTCCAATCTGCGGATTACTATTGCACGCAGCAGTACCCCGCCGGCGGAGGCGGCGTACCTGAGATGAGGGGATAATGGCGCAGGACACGGGTGTGGTCGAGGAGTCAGACCAGAGCTGTATCTCCTCTAATAACTGACGACCAGCCCTCCCCTTCCCTTTACCTCCCATTGTGAGAGGTTTACTTACTAGCGGCCAATTTCTAAGGCCGCCCCCACCGCTCCTTTGCAGCTTCCCCACACGCCTGCACTAGGGCGGACAGAGACAACCATTCCCTTCAGAATCCAAGTTACATGCTTAACCTCCCAGCTGTACGGAGGCCGGAGGCGACGCGACCGGCATGGAAAGGTTAATCGCCTCAGGCTACCGCGGGGGGCCAATCGCTCTCCCGCCCGCGAAACGACCATTAGACGCTATACATCTCTGTAGACTACCCCGCCTTCTAAAGAACGCCACAGGACCCTGGATTAATTTCCCACCCCGCCACCTCGCATTAACTCACATCTAAAACTACCTGATCAGTCGCGTACATTAAACGGTACTGACACGCCGTAGTGCGTTGAACGCTGGTGCCTTCCCTCATCCATGAGGGAGAGCTGGGGGTTCGGCCCTCCAAGCCGTAGGAACATGACGCCACCACTATATCCGGCCCATGATCCTCCCGGCCCAGACATGGCGGCCGGTTGCCATCCAACCCGCTAAGGTTACCGCGAATCCTTTAAGCACCCTAATTTCCGTTTCAGTAGCCGGGCCCTGGGGACCAGAGCCCCCTAGTAGCGCGAAAACGCAGACCGAGGGCCGGCGATGAACCGCCCGACCCTCTGCAAAGAGGGGCTGGCTGGTGGTGAAGGAGTCCAAAATGCCCCTACAGCTATCGCTGCCTGCTGTGTGCAACCAATCATTTTCAGCCACCGCGACCAGTCGCGCGTGCCTTAATCCGTACCGCTTATATCTCCCCGCGCCCCCATCCAACCAACACCACTTGTAGCCCCTTCCCTCATACCAACCCCCCTCTCTTTCGCGCCCCGAAACTAAGGATTATTGCCAGCAACCTTCTGGGTCTTACCGTAACTCCCGCACTGGATCCCTTAACTAGCCCCCCCTCCTTTTTCTTTTGGTCTTGCCCCCCCCCCCTGGTGTCCGCCCATCTCTGCATCCCATCTCGCTCACCCCACCTTAAAGCACCACCACCCTCACCCCCAGATTACTCCACGCCATCATGTCCGGAATGGCCAGTCAAATGAGCAACATGGTGCTTGTCCTGGGACTTGTCCAAGTGGCCAAGTACCTCAACCTGGAGGACAGCCACCGCGCCCACATGGTCCTGACGGCCTTCGCCGTGGCTAATGCGAGCATCCTGCTGGGCAGCCTGTATCTGCGGTCGGTGATCCAGCGCAAGAACGATACCACGCCGCTCAAGCACAAGGAAGCGCCCAGCCTCGCCCAGCCCAACGGCCGCGAGGTCGAGACGACGGTGCGGGACTACGACCTGGCCGAGGCCGACAAGCAAATCAAGGGCGCGGTCATCACGGTGGCCATGCTGGGCTTTATGCACTACCAGTGGGGCTTCATCCAGCCATTGTTTTTGCAGACCATTCTTCCCGTCAAAACCTTCGTGACGTCCAACCTGGTGCGCATCCACCTGTTCAACCAGCCCGCCGAGGGTGCCCTGCAGCGCCCCTGGAAGGTGGAGAACCCCCTCGAGAAGCTGACCCAGGGCCTCGAGGCGCCCACCGCTGAGACTCCCGCGGCTGCCCCCAAGTTTGAGGAACTGGTCTCGTCCGAGGAGGACGACTCGGACTCGGAGGCCAGCAGCAGCGACGACGAAGCCTCCTCGTCGGGCGAGCAGATTTCTGACGCCGAGCCCGAGCCCAAGAAGGACAAATAAAAGGGTGGGACCTTTGGCCCGCTTTTCCGCCTAGCATGCCTGTGGCCGCCGTTCCTTCTCCATTACGCCCAAAAGATTTTGTTTCAATCAATCCATTTTACTAGTGTCTCCCCATTCCTCTCACGTACGCCCATGCGAAGGCAAATAATGAAGAGACTATCAACTCGCTAAAAAAAAGCCATCCCCACCCCATAATATTAATTCCGATAGGGGTGATCTGGTAGCCCGCTTGGGTCAAACATGCCGGGCTAAGGTTAGGATTACGGGCCGCGCTCCCCCTACCACCGGGGCTCCCGCAATTTAGTAGCCCACTTGGTCGACCAGCCCCACCATCAACCAGCGGTGGCGGAGGCCCGTCAGGTCGGGGTGACGGGCGAATGAGAGCGTGGTCGTCTCTGCCTCACGGCGAATGACATGCCCCCCGTCCAAGGAGAAGGTTCGTTACCACTCGCCCATCTCCCTCCTGCAGCCATGTGTGCCATGGATACGCTAGCAGCCCTCGGCGCTCAACCACGCTAGCCTGGGCGTCGATGCTAATCAGTCTCCTCCCACCCAAGTGGCCCCTTCATTTTTTGGCACGGCCGGCGCCCCCCCCCCTCTGGCCTGCTTGCACACACACACATTCCCCCTCTAGTGCCACTGCTTTCCAAAGGCCCACCCGCCTGACCCACCCATAGTCTCGGCCACGGTGCCCTACCCAGCGCCTGCGCGCTCAGTCGCGCTCGTGGCTTTCAAGATCGACACCTCACATGGACGCCGCGGTACTTGGGAATACCTCTCTGGTCGCAATCACCCACTCTGATTCTGCCCTGAAAGTCCTTGGCCCTACTCCACTTTCCGGCTTCCACCTTCTCACTTTGTACATTTCGGCCGGTTTCCGAGTCCACGTTGCCTCTCTCATTATTGATTATTGACCCATCCCCCTAACCTAATTCCTTTCCGCATACCCTACCTCCGTTGCCATGACTCCACGTCGTCCCCAGCCGACCGACGAGTCGCCGGCCGTCCCGGCGTCCACATCCAGCGGCAGTCTGGTCAAGGCCGCCGGTCGGTCGTCCAAGGTTGGGGCCCAGCGATCCCCGTCGCTGCCGGCCTTTCTTAATAAGCTACACAGCATCGTCAACGACCCGGCTACAGACGCCCTGGTAGAGTGGGCCGAGGACGGCCGCTCCTTCTTTGTTAACCAGCCCGAGGATTTTGCCAAAGAGGTGCTCCCGCATTTCTTCAAGCACAGCAACTTTTCGAGTTTTGTCCGCCAACTCAACATGTACGGTTTCCACAAGATCCCGCACATCCAGCAGGGCAGCCTCCACGGCGACTCCGCCACCAGCCGTTGGGAGTTTAGCAACCCACACTTTCTACGCGACGACCCCACCGCCCTGCATCGTGTCACCCGCAAACGTGCTCGCGACGCGGACGAGGGTGAATCGGATGGCACCGACGTGGGCAAGCTACTCCAGGAACTGACCGCCATCCGTAAGCACCAGATCGCCATCACCACCGAGCTCAAGTCACTCCAGGACAGCAACCAGCTGCTCTGGCAGGAGGCCGTCGCTGCCGAGGCCCGTCACAAGACCCACCAGGGCATCATTGAGAACGTGCTGCGGTTCCTCGCCTCCCTCTTCGCCAGCCAGCGTCGCCGCGTCCAACTCACCCCGCGTAAGCGCCAGCTGCTGATCGAGGACGTCCCCGGGATCCCCCGGTGGATGCCCTCCGTTGCCGACGACCCGCCCACGCCTTCACCCCCAGCCCCGGCCGCGCCGTCGCCCCCGGGTGCGACAGCGGCCGCCCCCTCGGCCCCGTTCCTCGACCCCTCGCGCAGTACCGCCCTCCTCGAGTACATTACCGGACTCCTCGGCAACGACGGATCGGCTGCCCCGGCCACTACCACCGCCAATACCTCCTGGCCCCTGGCATCGTCCCCAGTCGCGGCGTCCCCAGCCGTTCCCGAGGCCCTCTCCTCCCCGCCGGTGGTGACCGCCGCCCAGGCCGACGACCTGTACCGCACCCTTCTCGGCACCCCGGCCGACCTTGGTCCAGATTATTTGGGCCTTACGACCGACCTTCCCGCACCCGCCGACCTACTCAGCATGGCCGCCGTTGCTCCGCCACCTACGGCGGGAGTCCTCCCGCCCCTCGTGCAGTCGTCAGATGCCCTCCAACACACTGCCCGGAACGTGGGCGACATCACCCAAGCCATCGATAGCTTGCACGCCGACTTGGAGACACTCACCCAGTACTGGGGGATCGACCCAAAAACCGGATCCTTTGACCCGTCTGCGCTTAATTTTACGGACGCCCTGAACCCGCCTGTCGGGGCCGGCGACCAGGGCGGCGCGGGTTCCCCGGACCTAACCTAAAAGCGTGCCGCACCCGTCCCTCCCATTTCAGTATACCCATTCCCCCCCCCCCCACTTAACCACTTGAATAAACCCCCTGTACTATAGGACCACCCGCCAGTACATTAGCCTCCGCGTCGAAGCGGTTCCGGTCCTGCCCCCAGATCCTTGCTTGTCCATTTCAACCATGACGCCGCCCAACACGATCGACCTGACACTGGACGCTAGTAAAGGCGCCGACCCGGTTCGTAAACCATCTTGCACACGGTGGGCGAAGGGATCAGTAGGAATGCACCAGTCCACCGACGTACTGGACTCTGCTAATCAACCACCCTGGTAGGTTGCGTATTTACTCACCCCCGCTCCCTTAATCTCCCTTTCCGCCCCCCCGCACACACAATATCTAGGTCGACGTGGCGATATGCCCGGTATGCGAGCTCCGCTTCGCGGCCACTGACGTGCCGGCCGCACGCCAAGACCACGTGAACGCCCACTTTGACTCGGACCCACTACCGCCGCCCAGACCCGCCCTGCCCGGCACCGCGGCCCCGGTATCCGCCTTGTTCGACGCCCTATCCATCCACGCCGCCACTACCAGTCCGCCCCGACCCTACCTGGCCCGACTGTGCGCAGCAACCACCCGCACGTACAGCGGCACCCGGGCCGACATGACGTGGAGCTGCGGCTACCGCAACACGCAGTCATTACTCTCGACTTCTGGGACGATCCCGCCCGCCGTACGCGAACTCCAAGCCCTCATTGAGGCGGCCTGGGCCCAGGGTGAGTTACATAGCAGCCCTCAGACCAGATGATTGGACTTTCCCCCATTGAGGCCAGCCGGCCACCCGGTTGTTGCACTTTTGACGCCAAAGTGGGGGGGAGGGGGCTCGGCGTGGTGGTGGCCATTTAAATCGTAGATTAGTATCCCTCTCTTACCGAAAACTAAACAAGTATTATTCTGAATTGCTTCTGTCGACCACCGGATCCGGACCAGGCCACGATCCCATCGGCGCACGCCAGCTTAACTACCGCCTAGTGGGTACGAGTACATGGATCGGACCTACCGAGGTGTACGGGGCCCTGCAGGTTCTGGGTGCCCGGTAAGTCTTCTCAGTCAACCAGAAAGCAAAAGTGCGGTATCTCACCAAGCTCCATCCCTAACCACTAATTCATCACCACGACGGACCTGGCCTACCTCCCCCCCCCCGAACCTCTACCAGCCCCCACCTGATCGATTTCCACCGCCCCACGGGCCCAGGCCGTACCCACCCGGACCTGAGCCGCGTGGTGGAACTCTACTTTCTCGGTCTACTGACCAATCTGCCCGCGGACGGCCGGTCACTAAGCCCCTTGCTCGCTGCGCGTCAGCCCCAGGTCCGGGAACGAATGGAGGACGGGCCGCCTGTGCAAATCACCTCGCTTCCCCCGCTTTACCTGCAGCACGCGGGGCACAGTCGGGCCGTACTGGGCTATGAACGGGCCGGAACCGGCCCGGTTAACCTTTTGGTCTACGACCCGATACGTCCCGTCGAGTTTTACAGCCGACAGACCCCCGCCGAGCTACTGGCAGCGGTGCGGGTCCACCCGCGATCTTTAAGTGCCTTTGACCAGTACCAGTTGGTCATGGTCGGGTCGGAAGCCAACGACACGCACTCCTTACGCCTGTGTCAGATTCCATGATTCGCCTCCACCGCTTATGGAAGCATGAACAATTGGACTTATGATTAGGTTACCTTTAGCGCGTATAGCGATGTGGCCAGTGCGGACTGAGATGTGTCTTGCCTGGCCCAATCCTCTTGACACCTAGTCTCTGGAGCCATGAACCTTACGCGTAGATAAACGACGAACTGTCAATTGGAGATGTAAAAGACGAGTGAAAGGGATAAGGGCAGCGGGCCCAGATTGGCAAAGGCCAAATAGAGGCGGCTTTCTAAATAATCGAGAGCCAAGGGACCTCACTTAATCGGAACGACCCCCACCCATAATCGCCGGGTCCAAATTAATGCCGCATCCCTCGGCGACGGCAACTGCCTGAAAACTCTCTGGTGCCATTGCGTCGGCCACTCTAAACCAATTGGTTTCTCAGTACCCACGAAAGCTATTAACCGTTTCCGGTGGCACCTGAACCTATACGCCTCGCTCCTAGCCTGGTCGCATATGTATTTCTTTGTCATGCCATTCGTTGCGGTTGAACCAAACGTCCGATGAGATCAAAGGTGTCCCAATATAAAGGCCCAGAGGTGAAGATGGAGAAAATGTGTTTTTGAGATTGGATAAAAAAAGGTGGGAAGACCGCCACTTCGCAAACAAGGGATAGGGCGACAGCGGGGAGGGAGAGAAATAGGAAGAGAGAGGATGAATGAAAAACGAGGGCTTCAACCGGCGAGGTTGGAAAGTGCAAGACCGGCCGGCGAGGACGCGGTGGAAGGAGGAGGCGACCGTGTGAGCTTGTCGACGGTAAACCGGGAGCCTAGGCACTTGCCACGGCGTCGCGGCGCTGGCGGACCCGCTGCGTCTTGGGGTGGTCAGCACCCAGCGCCACGGTGTAAATGACTAGGGCCCGGGTGAAGGACTCGCGGGACCACTGGCGGTAGCGCTCGATAAGGATGGTGCCCGACCGACTCTGCTTACCCGAACGGTTGCGCACCAGGCGCAGGTACAAATCGGCCAGGTGGACGTGGAAATCGGCAATGTCGGGTGAAAAGGGCGGCAGGGCGCCCGAGGTGGTCATGCGCTCGAGTACGGTCTTATTGTGGGTGACGGCGCCGTGCAGATCATTGAGGGCCAAGCAGGCGTTCATGAGCGGGATTAGAGAGTTAAGCAGGTACGAATTGTAGGTGTGGAGCACGCGGCCACGCTCGTAGCGCAGCAGGTAGGCCTCGAGGGCCTGGCGGGCCTCGGGCAGGCGACGCTGGCGGACCAGCTGCATAGCGGCCGCAAAATCCTCGATCGCACTCTTGAGGGCCGCCACGAGTTCGGTCACGGGGATGCGGGTGTGACACGTCTCACACTCGGCGCACTTTCCCTGGATCTCGTTATCGAGAATGGTCACGTCCTTCATCAGGGCGTTAATGTCGGCCACCTCCTTGGTCTCCTCAAAGATCATGACGCCACGCCGGCAGCGGCGGCAGAGGATACCGTCCATGTAGCGATCGACCGAGTTCGAGAGCAGGGCGCTGCAGCGTGGGCACTCGCACCAGAAGCGCTTGTTGATGAGCAAATCACGGCGGCGCTGTTCGCGCGGGTGATATAGGTCGACGAAACTGACAGTGAGGGGCTCTCCCGCGGAGACCGAGCGCACGGTGCGGATGGCCAGACGGCCGGGAGCGGTACCGACCAGGACGCAGTTGGGATCGCAGCTGTGCGGAAAGAACTGGGCCATGGTGGGGAAGAGGCCCACACCGCCGCTGGCCGCAGTATGGGTGGGGTCTGAAAATCCCTGGGCAAACACGCTGATGCGGCAGGCCAGGTCGATCACCGTGTCCGCCGAAGTGGCCAGGTTCTCGGGTAAGACGGCCACCAGGTCTTCGGCCACGGTAGAGACGGCAGTCACCCAGGCCTCGTCGAAGGCCTCACGGCGGGTGGGCACGTCGGTCACGTCGGCGGCCTCGCCCAGGTGCTGCAGGGCCAGAATGCGGACGGCCAGTCGGAGCAGGTCGGGGTCCATGTTGCGCTCCTGGCGGATCTTATCCAGCGGAGCGGCCAGGGCGCACTCGAGCTTGTGGCGTGCAGAAACCCGGTCGCGGCAGTCTTCTGAACAATACCGGACGGCAGCGCAGTCGGCACAGCCCACGCCGGCCGGGACGGCCTTCTGGCCCTCGGCGGGCTTGGGAGCCGCGGGCAGGGCGCGGAAGCAGGCATCGCAGGCCAAGGCGGTCAGGGAGTGGCGCACCACCCCGACGGCAGTAACCTCAGTGTACACCTCGGTACCGGGAGCCAGGTCGTCCCGGGCGGCGGCGTGACTGCCCACGGTGGTATTGTAGTCGTAGCGCACGGCGGCGTCGTCGGCTAGGCGCGCGTTGTACTTGGGCAGGTCGGCGCGGGGCGGCGGCGGGTTACTGTCGTCGACCGGGGTGGCGGGGATGGCCTTCGCGACGGGCTCCTTGGGCAGGGCCGACTTGGGGCGGGAGGATTCGCTGAGCATCGTGGGAGAAAGGGACGGCGAACGGGACGAGATGGGGGGATGTAGGAGACTGGCAAGGCTGAACCGAATAAAAACGGGTGGAGGAGGGGGGGAAGGGAGAAGGGGGATTAGCCAGAATGCGTGTGTCAAAGGGGAGCCGTAAGCCACGGCAGCCGTTGTGGGTAGAAGAGCTCGTCCTCATCGGGAGCAGGGGAGCCGGCTCTGTACATCATCCCCTCTCACGTTGTCCACAGATCCCCCTACACACAGGCGGGCACATAGGGCCCCTGGACCAGGGTCGACCTGGCCACGCCCCTGGAGGGTATCGATGAGAGGATAAGTCGCACTTACTCAAGCGGTCGATGGGCAAACAGAACCGGATAGAAGTCTGAAGATAGTGGGGGGGAGGCAGACGAACAAGGTGGCGAGAGGTGAGAAGAAAGAATGCTGCTCCGGGCAGGATGAGATGAGATGGGACGAGGTAGTGGGGGGGGGAGACCTGAGTGATAAATCAAGTACGGAAACGGCCGTTACAATGAGCAGCGGGAAAGCGAGGTGCAGCGGAAGTTCAAACAGAAATCTAGGGAGGAGCGGTGACTACCCGCGGGCCGCAGGGGAAGATACTTAGGCCTTATATAAGCCACATGTATTCGTGTGTTGGCGGGCACTCGCTCGTCCACTTATGTGCCACAGTCACGGCATTTATTCGTGACCTCGGTGTCGCCGATCGCCGAACGGACCCTTCAGCGGGCGCCATTGCACCGTGATTATCATCCACCCCGCTGTATCTCTCTAGCCAGACGGGTCAACCCACACCCTACTTCCTTCATTCCACCCTTTGTATACCCCCTGTGTATCGGCAGGCCTGCGACGTAACCACTCGCCATTGGCCGACTAAGCGCGAGGAACCAAATTCCCCCTTCCCCTCTCGTGTTCCCTGCCTGTCCACCCGAGCCGCTAAAATTAGCCTATTAATCGGCCTGAATGCAGTGTCGCAGTTTCTCCACAGCAGGGCCCTCCCTCGTCCACGGGTGAGGGCAGGAGGAGTGAAATAGGTGGACGGGGAGAAGACAGCGGGCGGCTCCTGCTCGCCAGACCCTTGTTAACCTTGGTGCCTACTTAGCAATGAACGCGGGTTGGCCCCCATGCGACGCTCCCTTCCCCATCATCCATCCACACCACGCAATAATGACCATCTCCTACGCTTGCTCACTAACAAATTTCGAACCCGGCAACCACCCATCTCCCGGGGCCCAAGGTATCAGTAGGCACCAAAAACTTACTAAAAGCCATTCCTCCCCAGGAGGCCGCCGAAATGAAATGGGTGTAATGATTTTAATGCGATTGCAGTTACTGTTTAAAAAAGTACTAAAAGTTCAAATGTCGAGTGAGCATAACCCGTGCAAGACAAGTGTATTGAAGGGATAACGTAACGGTGTGGTAGCAGCCTTTTTAGAATCCCTGGGTGGGTTAGTCTAGATAACACAATTAGTCGACCTCCTCGATCGTGGGACCCTGGTCGCCACCAGCGCCAGGGGCGGGGCCGCCAGCACCAGGGAAACCGCCAGGAGCACCGCCCGGCATACCACCGGGCATACCGCCGGGGGCACCACCTTCGCTCTGGTAAATCTTCATCATGATGGGGTTAGCCAACTCCTCCAGCGACTTCTGCTGCGACTCGTACTCCTCCTTGGAGGCCTCCTGGCTGTCATCGAGCCACTTGATGGCGTCGTTGACCGCCTCCTCGAGCTTCTGCTTGTCGGCGGCGTCCAGCTTGCTGGCGATCTTCTCGTCCTGAATCGAGTTACGCAGGTTGTAGGCGTAGCTCTCGAGGCCGTTCTTGGCAGTGATGCGTTCGGCGGCGGCCTCGTCCTCGGCCTTGTACTTCTCGGCCTCGTTCACCATGCGCTCAATCTCCTCCTTGGAGAGGCGGCCCTTGTCGTTGGTGATGGTGATCTTGTTGGAACGACCGGTGGTCTTGTCGACCGCCGACACATTCAGGATACCGTTGGCATCCACATCAAAGGTCACCTCGACTTGGGGCACACCACGCGGGGCCGGGGGGATGCCAGTCAGCTCAAACTTGCCGAGCAGGTTGTTATCCTTGGTCCGGGTACGCTCGCCCTCGTACACCTGGATCAGCACGCCGGGCTGGTTGTCGGCGTAGGTCGAGAAGATCTCGGACTTCTTGGTGGGCACGGTGGTGTTGCGCTTGATGAGCGGGGTCATGACACCGCCGGCCGTCTCGATACCGAGCGACAGCGGGGCCACGTCGAGCAGGAGCAGATCCTGGGTCTTCTCGGAGGTGTCACCGGACAGGATGGCGGCCTGGACGGCGGCGCCGTAGGCGACGGCCTCGTCGGGGTTGATGCTCTTGTTGGGCTCCTTGCCGTTGAAGTAGTCAGTCACCATCTTCTGAATCTTGGGGATACGGGTGGAACCACCGACCAGGACAATCTCGTGCACGGCCGACTTGTCCAGCTTGGCATCGCGCAGCACCTTCTCAACGGGCTCCATTGTGGAGCGGAACAGGTCCTGGTTGAGCTCCTCAAAGCGGGCACGGGTGATGGAGGTGTAAAAGTCGATACCCTGGAACAGCGAGTCAATCTCGATGGAGGTCTGGGCGGCGGCCGACAGGGTGCGCTTGGCGCGCTCGGCAGCGGTGCGGAGACGGCGCAGGGAGCGGGCGTTGGTAGTCAGGTCCTGCTTGTGCTTGCGCTTGAACTCCTGGACAAAGTGGTTGACGAGGCGGTTGTCAAAGTCCTCACCACCCAGATGGGTGTCACCGGCGGTGGCCTTGACCTCAAAGATGCCGTCCTCGATGGTAAGCAGCGACACATCAAAGGTACCGCCACCCAGGTCAAAGATGAGCACATTCTGCTCGCCCATACCCTTACGGTCCAGGCCGTAGGCGATGGCGGCGGCGGTGGGCTCGTTAATGATGCGGAGCACGTTGAGGCCGGCAATCATACCCGAGTCCTTGGTGGCCTGGCGCTGCGAGTCATTGAAGTAGGCCGGCACGGTGATGACGGCGTTGTTGACCTTGTCACCCAGGAAGGCTTCGGCGGTCTCGCGCATCTTGATGAGCACCATGGAAGAGATCTCCTCGGGGGTGAACTGCTTCTTCTCGCCCTTGAACTCAATCTCAATGATGGGCTTGGTGTCCTTGTCAATCACCTTGAAGGGCCAGTGGGCCATGTCGGACTGCACCTCGGCGTCCTTGAAGCGACGGCCAATAAGGCGCTTGGCGTCAAAAACGGTGTTGTGGGGGTTCATGGCGACCTGGTTCTTGGCGGCGTCACCAATCAGACGCTCAGTGTCAGTGAAGGCCACATACGACGGGGTGGTGCGGTTACCCTGATCGTTGGCGATGATCTCCACGCGATCGTTCTGCCACACACCCACGCACGAGTAGGTGGTACCCAAATCGATACCGATGGCCTTGGACATGTTGAAAAGGCGGATACTGGAGAATAGGAGGGGCGGAATGGTGCAGGAAGAGGGAGACGTTGGTCTGGTTAGTAGAAGCAAAGAATAAAAGAGGAGTAATGTGGGAGGAGGGGGGATATAAAATCCACTGCAACAGTCAGAGGTAGAGGGAGGGAATGGTGGGCGGATCTGAGGCCCGTTTAATACAAGTATTCGGCCCGCGCCCAGTTGGGTGAGGGGAGGGAAGATTCAATGTATCAGCCGACTCGCCTGGTGGTCCGTAATAGACTTGGTTGGCAGGTCCAACTTGGCCTAGACCCACCGTAGCATGACCGGAACGCAACGGGGCAGCTCAACGGTAGACAAGGAGACAGGCGGATGCCGCGATATAAGAGACAAGACTGGAGAAGGATACTTACATATGGAGTAATAAGGGGTAGGGATGTTATAAGTGCGGATACAATGTACACACGAAAGTGGAAGAGAAATAGGAATACAAGGAAAGGCGCGTTGGGTGCGGAAAGTAGGCGCTGAAAAGATGGACTCAGAACCGGGACAATGGCGAAACAAGGTGGGTGGGCTGAGCCCCGGTGGTTATATAGGGTGGGACATGGGCGGGGTCGATCGGCGGGAGAGGAGGGCGGTGGGCTGGACGACAGAGGAAGGCAGGAATGACGCCCTGGGCGACTTGTATGGGTTTTTGCGCGGATGTTCCAGAGGCCACCCCCGCATTCCATCGCCCTGCCCCCCTCCTCCTCCTCCTCTCCCCTTCAGCCTACACCTCCGTCGTCATTACCACCAGCCCTGGAGGCTGGCCCCATTTACACCCTGCCGCATGTCAGTTTTCCTTCGGTGGCCTTCTCCCCACGCACCTCCCCCTACCTCGCCGCACCGGCGGTCGAACCTCAAAGAACAATGTCGAAGGACTCGGTGGCCCGTCGTACCACACACAGTTGGACCCCTCCCCCCAACTCCGATCCACTCCTACCAGGGCGAAGCATACACCCACACTCTGGGTAAATTTTTTTTTGCGCATTCCTCCCCCCCCCCACCCTTCCCTCCTCCACGCCGGGGCTCGATAGGGAGAGAGAACGAGGGCAAAGAGACTGCTGGCACCTTCTCCAGCCAACCGGGGCCGGCCCTGGGTAGCAGGGTGGAGGGGATGGTGGGGGGGGGGCGAACGGCCCATGTCTGAAGGTGCGCGGTGCAGGACTGACCGTAGCAAGACTGGGAATGAAGGGTCCAGCATAGATGCGGTCCGTCGGCGTAAGCGTAGGGTATGGCGATGTACGCTTGATCCTCTGCGGCTGGGCGGGTGTCATGCATATACGCCGCGCAATCAATGCGACGCCCTCCCCCCCCCCCGATGTGGCTGACCGCGGCTGCTAGCCACGTTACCTATGAATCACCCAGGCTACCTCGCCATGTACGCCTTGACTGTTGGCAGCTACGCCCACCGAGCTGCAGTGGGACTGTCGGGCCCTCTGCCGCGTTACCTTTCGACCCTGGAGGTACATATGCTTATCAAGCGAGGGAGTACGCCAATATGGATGGCGTCCCTGTTTGGTGGGAGGGTTAGCCAAGGTGTGGACTGGGGGTTTGTGTGGGTAGCCCTAGTCGTAGCGCGTGCCATGGTATGCACATCACCAAGCGTCTGCCCTTCTCTCACTTGTCGCTCTGGTGCTTCAGCTCCAACCCCCCTCCCTCTCCTCCTTCATGTCAACCCATGTCACCAGCTCCAGCATTCATAGCCCGAAGCCTAACTTCCATTCCCACCAACCATTTCCCTTCACCACGCCCCACTCGCCTCACTCTACTGCCAACCACCTTATGGCTTCGTCAACACCGAAGGCCAATGCCTCTGCTCTATGGAGTCGCGCCCGTGAAGCGTACCACCAGGCTGCTAGTCCAGTGTCCCCCACCGACCGTGCGGTTCTGACTGTACACGCCGTTCTGGTGGCCCACGGTCAAACTCCCGCCGCTGACGCCTTCGCCCACTGGCGCACTCTCCCCGACGAGCTCTACACCCTCCGGTACACAGGCCTGACGGTGAAAGCCGTGCCCCTCCGAAACGAGCTGGTGGTACTTGCCAGCCTCGACGACGCCGTAAGTCACCTGCCTCCTCGAGCGTATGTGCCTTATACCCCTGTATTATATCCCTTACTCGTCCCGCTCACGCACGGCACGCCACGCCCTTCCCACCATGGACACCTTCAGGATTGCGATACCGTCTTTACTTGGCACCATGCCCAAGACTCCCTGGTTCGTATCGGTGCGGCCCTGGATGACCCCGTGGCTGAGACCGTCGCTCTTCCTGCCCCACTGGCCAGCCTCTCCACGGCCCTGCGTGACTGTCTCCATCCCAGCGTCGTTCCGCTCAGTACTAATCATCCACCGTCGTCGGACACTGTATCCCTGGGCTCCCGCTCCCCGCGCCGCGACGATTGCCCACCCATCCTGTCGTCCGTCCCAGCTGGGGCGGCCGACCTGGACCCGGTAGCCGCGTCCCCTTCAGTCGACCCGTCGGTGACTCGGTAGGTGAACCCCGGCCAGCGCTGCAACCGACATCAATGGTGCACCGGTAGGAGGAGATTCAGGGCCAATGCTAACCCCTCACTCTTGCCATCTTACTCGTCCTCATAATTGCCCCCCCCCTCCTCCACCGCCACCTAGCGGCCACCTACCCCAGGTACCCGGTAGTGCCGGCGGTATGCACATCGGACCCGATCACCCGGTGTTCCAGATAGGACCCCATGGCCAGCGTCCGCCGGACGTGTTTGGCGGCCCTCAACCCCTCCCTCGGTAAGTGACCCTATTGGATTACTTTGTTTACCGACCCCATCATCGACTTGGCTAGTATTTTTTTTTTAAAAAAAATAACCATTCTCCCTATGATCTCGATCATTTTCGTTAGGAACGCCGTCCCCCCTGGTGCCCGTTTCGACCCGATCGGCCCGTTCGGTGGTGACCCCAGTCGCCTGCCTGGCCGTGGTCCCCGCCGGGGTGGACCCGCCCCCTGGAGGTAAGTCACGGCGGGAACGTACCCTTTTCCGACCCGTGTATTGACTGCCAGCCGCAAATTAGGCCAGTGTACATACGATGGCTCACCAATGACGGACGCGTGCCCTCTCCTGACCCGATCCACACCTTGCCCTCTACCCTTTGACCTATCACCATGCGTTCAGCGGCGACCCGGATAACGACGAACTGCAGCCGCCGGTAAGTGATCCATAGTTGTCGAGGATTTTAATGGCAGAAGGACCCCAGGTGCCATAAGGCATGCCCCATCCCCCCACCTCCGCGCCTTTGCTCACCCTATTGCATGGCTTCCCCCCCCCCCGCAACGTTACTCTAATCACCAGGGCTATAATGACATGTTCATGTGAGGGTCGGCGTCGAGCTTGCGCCAACCCGCCATTACAGTTTACCAGTGGCAGCTCCACCACCGACCTAGGATCCATTCCACACCTCATCAATATCCCCCATCCTCTATACTTTTCCACTTGCTGTACTTTTAAAAATAATCCAAGTGACGTTTGGCACTGGATATGCTCAATATATTGTTGCTGTTCGTTCACGGAGAGTGGGTCGAGTACCTAGAGGGATTAATGTTCCGTTGGGGTCAATTACCATCTGGACTACACCAGCGACTTACCAGGCCTCGATGCACAGCTACTGGGTCCAGAAGAGATCCTGCCGCGGACGAGACGGCACATAGTTAATTCGGCGGGTTGGACCAGTCGCTGCCTCTTACCCTGATACCATGACCCACCACCACGGGCCGACAACGCTGCCACCCGTAAATAGCCCAGTGGGGGGGATCGGCGCCGACCACGTTCATCCAGCTAACAGTCTGCCGTACGATCCTTTCAAGGTTAGAACCTCACTGATGGGGCCACCTCTATAGTCCACCTACTGGAGACCGACACAACCAGTGAGCAAGGTGCTAGGATGGTCAGCTACTCCACGGTGTCAGTAGGGTCCACCCTATCCCCTCTAGGGGGTCGATCCGATGCCTCCAGTGTTACCCCCCCCCACCTACGCTAACGGGCGGTTGGCCCAAGTCCGCGCGTAAAATTCTAACCCCCCTCTCCGATTGCACCCTTTCGAGTCTCTCGGACCCCCTTCGCCTCCCCCCTTTTCCATTCGCATCTGGATCGCCCATCGGTCTGGCGTAACCCCGCCATTCACCTTTCTAACTACTCGCCCTCAATGGCCGCCGACTCGCCGCATCTCCTAGACAGCCTGGTGCTGGGGCTCTCGCTGGCCGCCTTTTTCCTCTTCGCCTGGGTCTTCCTAGTCAAGCAGCTGTTTCGGGACTACCGACGCGAGTTGACTACAGGTACAGCGGCCTCCGAACGCGCCACGGGGGCGCAGGTGCTCTTCTCGCTAACCTTGACCTTCTCTCTGACCTTGTTCGAGCTCATCATCTTTGAGATTGCCGACATTCTCGACCGCGGGTCGCGGTGGTTCTACTGGAAGGTGAGCCTGTACGCCATCCTCCTGCTGGTCATCGTGGTCCTCCCATTCTACCAGTTTTACCTGCTGCTGTCCCACCCGAAGGGGTCTCGCTTTGCCCGGCGGCACCGGCTGCCCCTTGCCGGGCTGGCCTGGCTTGTGTACTTCTACTTCTTTTGGCGGGTGGGTGAAAAGTTTCCGCTGCACAGCGCCGCGGGGGCCAGTCGCAGCTGGCTCGCCATCGAGCCGGCCATGGCCCGCGTCGGCGTATTTGGCGTCACCATCATGGCCATTCTGTCCGGTTTCGGTGCGGTCAACAGTCCCTACACCACACTATTTGTGTTCATCCGCCGCGTCACCGACGACCAGCTACGAACAGTGGAGCGCAAGCTTTTACAGACCGACAAACTGCTGGCCGCTAAACGCGCCCGCCTGGCTACCGAGGAGACCCGTGCGGCGGCGGCCCACGACCAACGAGGTCTGGTCCGACGGGCGTTCCACTCGGTATCTCAGGCGACGGGTTTAGCGGACCGTACGGCGGCCGGGCTCCGTGACGAGGCCCGGGTCCTCGAGGCCCTGGCGCAGCAGATCCGGGCCGACCTGGATACGCTTCACTATGAGAAGGGTCGCTATGAGGATACGGCCACCCTGCGGGGCCAATACTTCAACCTGCTGGGCTACGTGTTCAGCGCTTACTGCGTTTACAAGGTGGTCATGGCGTTCATCAACATCGCCTTCCATCGTATTGGCCGCACGGACCCCATCACGTACGGTCTGACGCTGGCGGTCACGCACGCCAACGTGCGCCACCTGGACGTGCCCTTCTGGTCTCAGCAGCTCAGTTTCTGGTTCGTCGGAGTCATGGTGGTGTGCTCGATCCGCGGGCTGCTGGTGCAAATCATCAAATTCTTCCGGGCCTTCACGCGCACCGTGTCGCCGGCCAACGTGGTGCTGCTGCTGGCCCAGCTGATGGGGGTATACTTTCTGAGCTCGGTACTTCTGATGCGGATGAGCCTACCGCCCGAGTTCCGGCTCATTATCCAGGACGTGCTGGGAACGGTCGAGTTTCATTTCTATCAGCGCTGGTTCGACGTGATCTTTCTTGTTAGCGCCCTAGCCAGCATGGTATTTGTGTACTTTGTGCATCAGGCGCAGGTCGATACCCAGCGGGCCCTGGCCTTCGGGCAGGAGGCGGAGGAGGCAGATTGGGACCGGTTTGAGCGCGGTCTGCAACCGGTGGGCACGCCCTACGGCGACGGCCCGATCCGATTGGGCGGTGGCGAGTTGTAGAGCTACCCACCGGACTGGCTACTGTCATATATACACACACACACTCTCTCTCTCTCTCTCTGCGGAAAAGGCCCGCTACTTGTACAGCAACTAACCCTCGTTGAATAAATGGAACACATGGACCAAGAAAGGGGATAATGGCATATGGGGAATTGCCCGTAGACTAGACAATCGGTGACCTGTCATAGGACTTGGCCTCGGGCCCACAGGGTGCCGAACAACTGCACAGTGGTGATGGTACTTGCCCTACACGTCTTCATTGTGGTACATAGCCTGGCCTGGCTGCGGATTTTGCCCAGGGCTTCTCAAACGCCGAGTATTGAAGGGGTTACCGTCTATTCACGTGACCTTGGCTAGTTGAGGGCGGTGGCAGGTTGACGTTTTAGCGCTGGTGACGGATGATAGAGAGAGAGAGGGGTGCGCCAAGATTGCCGTCGTCATCCAAGCGGAGGGGGGCATCATGTGGGACCAAGGAGGAAGGGCGGGTTAGACCCACAGGGCCTGCGCCGGCGTCATCCGGCCCAAGCCTCTTTCGCTCCTCCCCTTACCTCCTCCTCGCATGCCCTGGGTTTAGACTGCCCGCCCTCTCCTTCGCATCCACCAGCAAAGTCCGCCACCCTTGCTTCCGCTATTTCTCTGGCCCCCGCCGCCCGCCCCACCGCTAATACACCTTGTACCCCGCTAGACAACAGCAGTGTTGAATTCCGAGCCCCATTTGCTGCCGCACATTGTACGTTTCCTCTCGACCGCATCTCTTCCGCTGCATCTTTTAGCCCTCTGCCTTAGTGTCCAGCCCAGTACCATCATCCCGCATCCGGCGCTGACTCTAACTTTTCCCTTCGCACCCATCTTTTCTCCGCTGCACATTCAGCCATCCCTTTGCCTCCTCACCATCGCTGCTCCAGAACCATGAACCCTGAATAGTAAGTATGAGCCGTCCCTCCGGCACCCTCCCCGCCAAGTCACGCGTATTCATCCCCACACCGGTGGGCCCCCGGCCTGAACCGACCCGGTTTCACCTCCCGCCCGCCCGTCTTGGCGACTAACTCTGCGACCCCCTCCCCTCTGCATCCCCGCCCTACCTAGCGACTATTTGTTCAAGCTACTCCTCATCGGCGACTCCGGTGTGGGCAAGTCCTGCCTGCTGCTCCGGTTCGCTGACGACACGTACACGGAGAGCTACATTAGCACCATCGGCGTGGACTTTGTAAGTAATGCCTGGCGACCCCGTGGGTGAACCCGTGCCCCCCCCTCACCCGCTCCGCTCCGTCCACCGTAGCGTTTCACGGCTAACTCTCCGCGTTCCTTTTTCCACTACCCCCCCTCGCTCACCCTGTTTCTACGTATAGAAAATCCGTACCATTGAGCTCGAGGGAAAGACCGTCAAGCTGCAGATATGGGATACCGCCGGCCAGGAGCGTTTCCGGACCATCACCTCGTCCTACTACCGCGGTGCCCACGGTATCATCGTTGTGTATGATGTTACCGACACGGACACCTTCAACAACGTCAAGCAGTGGCTGCAGGAGATTGACCGCTACGCCAGTGAGGGCGTAAGCAAGCTCCTGGTGGGCAACAAGAGCGACCTTGAGGACAAGAAGGTGGTCGAGTACACTGCCGCCAAGGAGTTTGCTGACCAGCTTGGCGTGCCCTTCCTCGAGACCTCTGCCAAGGACTCCACCAACGTCGAGCAGGCCTTCTTGACCATGGCTAAGCAGATCAAAGACATCATGGACGCCGTGCCCACCAACAACCAGAAGGACAAGAAGTCCATCAACCTGGGCGGCACGCAGTCCGTTCCCCAACAGCAGAGCGGGGGTGGTTGCTGCTAGATGCCGTTTTCCATTACTCCTTCGTACCACTGACGTGTGTATAACTCCAGGGGGGGTGGTCGTTACTCCCCTTCCCTTTCCCCTTACACACCATTCTCCTTTATCATCTGTTTTTCATTCCTATCCTGTCTAGTATGACTATGTAGCGTTCGGACCGTGTTGATGCCCTTCAAATATAAATCTCCTCCACTTCGCAATTTTTTTTGAGGGCACGCCGGGTGCCCCTAGCATGGTAGTATTAGCCCTGGCCGCACCTAGTGGATGTTTAGAAGGGGCGCCACCCACGCGACTTGGGCATGGTCGGAAGCCATGGCCACGTTCTAATTCAACAGCGGAGGACATTACGACGGCGACATGGCCGATTTCCCTCCTACCGATCATGCTTGGCTGACCACTCCCTGATTACGGTCGGGGCATAATGGTACATTAGTTGATGGTAGAGGTCTAAGCCCGTGGGGATGGCGGTCTAGAATTACGCGGTTTGCGGAAGGTTCCGAAACGCGCATCGGTCCAGTACAGGCACTGGCCGCTCAGCTCACGGTCGGCGTGCAGGGCGAGCTGGGCAATAACGTGCCCTGGCTGATCGGGCTGAACCAGCTGGCCAGACTGCTTCATATTGGTGAAACGCTCGTGCTCTGACGGCTTCATGGCTGCATGGGCCCGCTCCCGGATGAAGATTTGCATGTCCGTATCGACCACGCCCGGGGCGACCGCCAGCGTCGTCACGTCGGGCTCTTCGGCGGCCAGGCAGTCTGTCAGACGGTAAAGGGCGGCCTTGGAACAGCAGTAGGCGGACCAGCCCGTGATGGCCTTAACGGCCGCCCCAGACCCTACCATCACAACGCGACCGCGGCGCTCGCGCAGGTGCGGCAGGGTCTTCTGGGTTAAACCAATGATGGAGAAGAGGTTCACATCAAACAGAGTGCGCCAGGCATCTAGGTCCGCGTCTGCCAGCTTGGCTATCGGCTCAATAATGCTGGAAGGGGAGGGTGAAGGTGAAGGTGGGGGGGGGAGTAACCAAGGGTAAGCTGAGTTTGCTGGCGGAGCAACAGGATTGAGGGACGGGTAGACTAAACTGACCTCCCGTGGTGGGGTCAGGGGGGGGGATACTTACCCAGCGTTGTGAATCACTGCGTCAATGCGGCCAAACTGCTTCAGGGCCGCCGCGACTAGGAGGTCTCCGGTAGCGGACTTGGCGATATCGCCGACTATGAAGGTGAACTCGGGCTGGTCTGCGTCGGTGGCCGGCCGGCTTTCCTGCCATTCGCGTTGCAGGCGGACCAGCGACTCCTCGGACCGGGCCGTGCCCAGGACGTGGGCGCCGAGACTGAGAACCTCTCGCACGATGGCCAGCCCCAGACCTCGCGAGGCGCCGGTGACGATAACCACCGGGAGATTGCTGGGGGCCATGGCACAAAGAGGGGATTGAGGGTTGGTGGGAAGGGACGAGGGGGTGCAGCGAAGTGGGGGTCGCGTGGGGCTTGTTTCGCAGGTAGAGCCGGTTTATGAAATGAGCTGGAAATGAGGCCCGGACAAGTCAGCGAGGTTGGAATAGGCGGTAGGGGGGAGCCTCGAAGCCATTCCCCGTGTGGGGAGGGTCTTGCGGCCTGGCTCCAGGGCACACCGGCGCCTTCTGCGGTCTCAGTTGCGCCGGCTGACGTATACCCTGGCCCAGCCCGTTCGTCCCTCCAGGGTGGCCATTGGTGGTGTGCTGGTTACTGCTGAAAGTGGAAAGGGAGGAGGACGTCGCACGCCTGGGTATCAATCAGCCCATTGTGGCTGACCTTTGGGATACTACGCAAACTGTTCGTTTGGGCCACTGGCTTACTGGCAAGCAGACGGGCGTTAAAAGCGGTCTGAGGGCCCTGTACAGCGTGATTGCCCAGTTCAACTGCGGTTGACGACCAAGACTGAGGTCCGTGACCAAGGCCGTTCTCGGTGTAGCCTACGGGTGATGGCGGAATTAACGAGGCTTGGGCGCCCACTAGATATCTTCCCGATCAACCGTCTACCATAGGCGACTCGGCGCCAACCCGCCTGTGCAGTGCTCATGACCCTGAGATTTAGTCGGCCGGGGCCATTGGTGCAGATCAGTCACATTTTGGAAGTTGCCAGCCTGGGCCCTTTGGCCGGGGGGTCCATCCCCTCAAGTTGATGTAGTACACGTAAATACGCGTTAGGTGGACTGTTGATGGCTCGTACTGAGAGACCAAGTACCCCGCCCAAGGATGTCGTTTTACTTGGTCAGTTTCTCGTTACTGCTGCTGACCAATCCGCTTCGCCACCTTGGATACGTATGAAAGAGTGGACATCCAACCTCATCCCTTGAGGATATACCGCCCATTCCACGTTGTACGTCGACAGATGGCCATGAAGCACGCCGGGGCTTTCACCACTCTGGTAGCTTCACCACACCCAGCAGCCCGTACATCGGCAGACCTACCGCCAGGCCCATCTTTCGCTTCCCCCCGGGGCGCTCTGAAATACCACGCCCTGCTTCAAGTCGTATGGGCCTATTCCAGAGTAGGACCGCTGGTACCGCGATTCTCCCCTCCCCCTGTACTCAACCTTTGGCTCCTTCCTGACGAACCTCGTCAACAAATACAAGCGCTAAACGTCTCCCTGCGGCTGGCACCAAGCCTCCGCGTGGGGTTGGCCCGCTGCCAAACCTTGGGTGCCACCGCTTCCCTCACAACCCCGCCGCCCCACCTTGCCTAGCTACCCCGCACGCGCACTTTCCCAGCCGCCGTCCACGTCACTCCACCTTCCCCGGCCTGGTCGCCATTTGGTGCATGTAGTCGGCCAACCAACCTCTGTTTGGCCTGGGTATATCGGCCGACACGTCTCCCCTCTCCCCTCTCTTCGTCTCCTCACCTGCAAAGCTTTGTATTTGCCAACTCCCCCTACAGTACCTCCCTCCCCACCTCGCGTCGCATCTCGGCGACTTGGCTAAGCTGACGTCGCTCGCTACCATCCTATCGCTAATTCTCTAGCCACCTTGGTGCGGCGGGTCCCTCGTCTGCATATACTCGCCATCACTTTATCTATCCATCCACTGTCATCCCCCGCCTGATGGACTCCCGCGGTACCACCTCGCCCTCACCGGCCGCCCGAGCGAGCCCGCTTCCGGATGCCTCAGTCTGGCACCCCACACCCGCAGAGGCCGCCGCGTTCGCTCGTTGGTTCCAGCACGTCGACACGCAAAACCGCGGACTCATCACTGGCGCCGAGGCCGTGCCCTTCTTCACCCTCTCGGGCCTTCCCGCCTCCACCCTGGGCGAAATCTGGGAGCTGGCCGACCAGGAGCGGCGTGGTAGTCTGGGGCCAGCCGCCTTCGGCGTGGCGCTCAAGCTGATCGCGCTGGCGCAGGCCGGCGAGACCCCCACCCGCACCGCCCTCCCGAAACCTGTCCCTTTGCCTCTATTCGAGGGCGCCGACGCGCCCCGCCCTGCCACCCCGCCGCCGTCCTCCTCGGCCATAAGTCCCCCGGCCGCCGCCACCACCACCGCTGGTCTCGGAACCTCGACTGACTACTTGAGCGACGCCGAGCGAGCCAAGTATACCCGTCTGTTCCACAGCTGCCAACCCGCGCATGGTCTGCTCGATGGTGACCGCGCCCGCCAGGTCCTCCTCAAGTCTAAGCTGCCGGTTGACACCCTAGGCCGTATATGGACCCTGGCCGACACGCGACGGCGTGGCGCCCTCGATCTGGCCGACTTTACCATCGCCATGTACTACGTCCAGCGTATCATGGAGGGCCGGATGACCACCCCACCCGCCGAAGTGCCCCCGGCCCTGCTGACGAGCGCCCGCGAAGGCCGTTCCGTGCCGGCCTCCCCAGCCCTAGCCACCCCGGCGGCGACGCTGACGGCCAACTCCTGGGACGTGACCCCGGCCACCCAGACCCGTGCTGACCGCTACTTTGCCACCCTCGATCCCACCCACCGCGGTTATGTGACCGGCGATGAAGCGGTGCCATTCTTCCTCAAGTCGCGTCTACCCGAAGCCGACCTCGCCACCATCTGGTAAGTACTGTGGTTGACATGGTGGGGTACCCAAAGGCCCGACCTCTCCCCATTCGATCATACCCGCCAGGTCGCCTTGGTCGGTCTAGAGGGCCCCCCTACCTTTTCCACTGGCGTTTATATAACCACCTTCTCCCTCCTCTCTACTGTGCGTCCACGAACTTACATGCGGGTTCTTATCCACCTCGTCCCGCATTCTTATCTACAGGGACCTGGCCGATCACAACAAGGCCGGTCGGCTCAATCGCGAGGAATTTGCCGTAGCCGTGCACCTCATTTCCGCTGCGCAGGCCGGGACTCCCCCGCCCGCCCGACTGCCCCCGTCGTTGATCCCCCCTGGACATCGTGAATTCGCTAGAGCACGGAGTCCGGCGAAACCGCGGTCTGCCAGTCAGGCCGGTTCCCGGCCTTTATCTCCGCTGGACATGCTCGACCCCTTTGGTCCCCGGGGCGCCTCGCCCCGTCCCCTCAGCCCGGAGCCTTTCGAGGCTGGCCCTACTAACAGCGTGTCTTCACCCGCTGGCCAGCTGGCCGCCATGCAAGCCCTCCTGGCGCGTAAGCACACCCGGGCCTCGGAACTGCTGACGGCGCGGGCCGCGCTCGACGGCAAAGGCACTGCGCTCAATTCTCAACTTAGCGACCTCACTGCCCAGCTTGAACAGATCCAGGCTCGCGTCGCTGCCGAGGAGCGGGCGCTCCGTGACCTCGAAGCCGATCTACAGACGCGGAACGACCGTCTTCCCGTCCTTCGTACTCAGATCGCCGAGGCCGAGGCACGCCATGGCGAGTTGCGGGAGGCTTACGCTGCCAAAAAGCGGACCCTAGACGCCGCCGAGGCCGAACACGGCAGCTTTCAGCAGCGGCTTCAAGCAGCCCTGTCCGAGGTGCAGAAGGCCCAAGGAGATGCCCAGCGCCTCGAAGCCCAGGCTCAGGCGGACGCGGAGCGGGCGGCCATCGGCGCGCGACAGTTGGCCCAGGTGGAAACGGAGCGGGACGCCCTACGCGCCCGGCTGGCGGTGGCAGTGCAGCAGGCCGAAGAACGCCGGACGGCCGCCGAGGCCCTAGCCACCCGCCGTGCCGCCGCCGAGCAAGAAGCCGCCGAGCTGGCCCGGGCCGTCGCAGCCAAAGAACTAGAGGCGGGGGCTACGGACCCTGCCACATCTGTAGAGGCGGGCGAGGGCGAGCCGCCAAAGGACAAGGAAGAATCATCCACCGCGGTGGAACCAGCCGCGGTGGTGCATAACGAGGCGATGGAGCCAGCTGACTCTCATAACGATTCTCCGCACGAAGCTAGTCGCGTCCCGGAGGACGCGGCGGCGGATGACACTCGGGCGGCAGAGGTGCCGGCTGCCAGCCAACTGGAGGCCGGGCCGACGTTTGCTGCTTTCGACGCTGCTTTTGCGGTACCAGACTCGCCCCCGCCGGCCACCTCGGCCCAGGAGGACTCGGAGCGATCTTTTCACTCGGCCGCCGCCACCGCCTGGCCCGAGACCACCGCGGCTGCCCCGGTCGAGCCGGACCACCCCTTTGCCATCCCGACCTCGGGCGAGGCCGCGAATACCACCGTTCCGTTCGCGGCTGCGTTTGAGGACCATTTTGATCCGCACCCACCCGCCACGGTGTCCGAAGGTGATGTGGTCACCCCAGTCCCGGCGCTTACCACCAATGGCGATGACTTTGATGCTCTCTTCGCGGGCATGGAGATCAACCCCCCGTCGCAGGCCGCGCCAGCACCTCCGACTTCCGAACCTGGCGCTAAGGGCCCCGCCGCTGTCTCGGACGACGACAATGACGATGCAGAATTCCACGTGGCCCTCGATCCCCATTTTGCTGACACAGCGTCACCACCTGCCGCGGAGGCCCCCGACTTCGGTGCCGATTTTGATACCGCTTTCGGTCTGGCCACGTCCAGCGATAGTCCGTCGGCTGCCCACCACCCCGACGTTCTGCCCGCGGGTACCCCCGCCGAAGACCCCGTGGCGGCCTTTGAGCACCGCTTCCCAGACGTAACCGACCTTGATCCGTTCGCCCAGGGGCGGCGAGACCTCGACAGCACCGCACCTCCTCCTGCGGCCGCCAAATCCCCGACCAACGACGGGGACTTGGCCGGATTGTTTGACGAGACACCCGCAACCACCGACCCGGAGCAGGTAGAGGCCGACGCCCGCCTGGCTCGCGAGCTAGCCCGCGAGGAGGAGCAGGCGGCCGCCCCGTCGCGTCCGACGAGTCGGAAGAAGAAGGACGGCGGTCGGTCCGCCCCGGCTGAACGGCCCGTATCCGAGCATCCGCTCTCCCCCAAAAAGTCCCGGTTCGCTCCCAGCCGCTTTAACGTCTTCGCCAAGAACCGGCTGAGCTTCGCCCCCCTTATGAAGTCGGGCAGCAATGGCGGCGGGAATGGTAAATCGACCGCGGCTACTAACGTAGACGACGCCGCCACGGGGTCACCCTATCCACGTCCCCGGCCTGTGCCCTCCTCCACCGGGGCACGCCCCAAATCTGCCGCGGTGCCCCTGTCTACGTTCGCCTTCACGCCCGAGGACTTTGACCACGCTCACCTATCCCCCTACCCGAAAGCCGCACCGGAATCCGCGGCTCCGGCCGCGACGGTGGTACCGAACAGGACCCGCTCGGCCAAGGCAGCCGTCCCTGACACCGACGAGGTGCGCACTCTGGTGGGGATGGGATTCCCGCGCGACCGGGTTATTGAAGCTCTGGAGGTGAATGACTTCGACCTGCAGCGCGCGACCGATTACCTCTTGTCGTTCTAACCAAAGTAACCCTCGCTATCTAGTGAGTTGGCCAGCACCGATGGGGTTCAGCTGTGATTAGTATCCTCGTGGCCTGGGCTTTACTGCCATGGTACGCCTCAAGGACTAAGCTTTGATACAGACCAAGAACCCCAGCCTTCACCGTCAATAGACTATTCAAATGTGTACGTTCAACACCCCCTCCTCCTCCTCCCATCCCGCATCCCTTTTTTTTTCATTGTTTGACCAGGTACCTGTGGTAACGCCGGGTTAGGCTACCACTCATCACCTCGGCCAGCGTCTAACCGGTCTATGTATTGTCTACTCCTAATTTCTTTATATGGGCCGCCCACCGGCAGGTGTTGGCCGTATTCTGTTTAATTTATTTACACTTAATACCAGCCGTGAACGTTTAATTGTATACATTATTTTGATGGTAATTGGATATTACCGGCCGAAAAAATAACTGACTACGAAACGCGTGGGGCTGGGGCCATCGGGGTTGTCAGGCGGCGGACGCATAGTGCAAGGGACACAATCTGGGTACATATGAACAACCCCTTAGTGCAGTTGTTACGAGGTCAGCACGAACACTCCTCAGTTCAGGCTTGTTTTAAGTGCGACAGCGTGCCCTCAATGGGGAGTTGGGCAGACGCCAGTGACCGTGCGCTTCACTCCCCTGCAATGGGCCCTTCTGTGCACTACTCCCTCCACCACATCGTTCTGACGGGATAACAGGAACGACGCCTGGTCTGACTCAGGTCCCTCTATTTCCCTCTATCGTCTGCCCTTTTTTTTAGCTTTTGCCCATCGCCAGTCAACCGCCTGCCACCATCCACTCCTGTGACGAGCCCAATCACATGCGTCCCGACGATCTTTCCCTCTTTAACTGACTCCTTCCCCTTCAGCATGACCGACCCCGCCGACCAGCAAGAACTTCTCCGCCGGCGCCGTGAGGCCAGACAGCGTAAAATCAAGGCCCGCGGCACTGATCGCCTCTCCCAGATTAAGCACACCTTCACAACCACCGGCGATGCCACAGAAGTCCCTGCAGCGTCATCGTGGCCTAACTCGTCTGACCAGGTCTTGGAAGGCGTGGAGCCCGCTGCTACGCCCGTCCCGGCCGCGGCCCCTCCGCTATCCTCCTCCGACCCGACTGTCCCCCCGCCCACTCCACGCCGCGTCGCTACCACCGCCGGTCTCTCTACGCCTCGTTCGGAATTCCGCAACGCTACCCGTGTCGCCACCGCGCCGTCGGTGCCCGCACCGCGGCTGCGGTCAACCTTCCAAGTTACACCCCGCCCCCTACTCCAATACCTGGGCGCCCTCCTGCCCATCCTAGTCCTCTTCGGCTACGCCCTGTTTGTCGAATGGTCCAACGATCGCGTGCTCGATTATTGGAATACCCGCTCGAAACTTGCTGCCCTGCTTGTCGAGCCGCCATCCCAAGTTCTCGGTGATTGGCATCACGCTGTGCCCCTCGTGTGGTACGCCCTCGGCCTCCAGGTCGCTTGGCTGGTCGGGGCGAGCGCCCTACCATCCGGTGCGACCGCCCTACGGACGGGTTGGCAGCCCCTGCTACCATCGGGGCTCCCCGTGGAGCTATTCCCGCCCACCATCCGTCCTTGGGCGCTACCGCTGACCCGTCTCCGTGTCCCCACCCTGCCGCTCGGTGGCCTGGTGGATACCGTGTGCTGGATCCTTCTCCTTACGGGGCTCGCATCTGTGTCAGCGACCCTGGCTTGGGTGTGAACTTCCTGCGGCCCCCTGTCACAGCCTTGTATAGACTTACGTTCGTCTCGTCATATCCCCCGCCCCATGAATGGTCCGCCCTGTCAACTGTTAATTTAGGATGGATTAAAACTGACACCCAATGCCGCTGTATTGACCGCCCAAAACCCATGTCTCAAACTCCAAAATGTCCAGACGATGATACATATTGTGAGGTTTACTGTGAAAGGTGTACGAGGATGTGGGGTGACGTTGGGTCTCGCGGTTCAAGTTGACGGTGCGGGTCCCTCGGCCACGGTTTCGGTGAAATGCTTATAAACCTCTTCTAAATTACCATCACCCACCGGGATGTTGGCCTGGGTTGCATCGTCTGGCGATGATGAATATTCGGGCGGTCACATGGAGGCGGGAAAGTTAGGCCGGCAGAGTAGAGGGCGAAGGGGGTACTCCGCAGACCACTGCGTCCTTGGACCGCAATACCTGGGGGGGGGAGCGACAGTGGCGGCCACTTACCAAAAACAACGTTGATGCCCTCGTCCCACCCGGTCCCTAGTCGGCCTACGGAGAAGTGGACCTGTGGGTTACTGAACTGTAGTCGAGGCACGATGGTCTCAGCGAATTGCCTGGGCCGCGGGGCGACAGGAAGAAGGGTGAGGAGGGCGATATGCGGAGCCGCGTTAGGGTTAAGCTCTACGAATGGCAGGTGTCAGGGGATTCACAGCACAAACGGTCGTTCTGTGACCAAGTGTGCTTACTTTGCAGTGATGTTCCCGCCTTTCTTTGGGAACTGGACGGCGATCTCGGCCACCGTCTTGGGTAGGGCCACAGCGCCCGGACCGGTGATCAGGTTCTTGACGACTTTTTGGACGCGCAGCGGGAGGGACATGGCGACGAGGTTGAAGAGAACGTGGAGGAATTAAGCGTACGGATCAGAGCCGGGTAAAGCTTGAGAGGTGGAAGGCAGACAATTAGGGACAAATGTACAGATGTTTAAAAACGTGATAGCCAGCGCAAGGTCAGTTTGACAAGGCACCGAGATCGCCCATGACCCCGTTGAATGTGTGGGCATGTGGAGGGGGGGGAGTTCCGGTAGTGTCAAGTGTGGTAGGACGGGTGTGATTTTTTTGGTGTGCCGGGCACACGGTCCCCGTATTGTTCTTACCAACCCTTGGCTCTGTTCTGGTAGATTTCGGTATTGAACAGCCTAGAATGTAATAGTTAGGGGGACCGCTGGCGGTATCTCATCGGGCTCCTTAAATCAATCGCATCTGTATCCCCAGAGGCCAGGCTAAAAGCAACGTCAGCTGGTCATCTCGATTCGATCTTTTATTGACGGGCTAGGTACGGTAACATCTACAGCGTCTAACTTCATATTCTATCATCCCCCGCGTTTAGGGCCCCGCGACGGCATCATTGAGTACCGCCGTCCCCGCGGGCTCCGTGTCGTAGATCGTGGTGAAAAGTAGATCATCGGCTAGACGTGCCTCGATGAAGGGTAGGTCCGGGCAGGCCAGGGCGTATGTGGCCTCGTAGGCGTACACGCTGATGTTGTGCACGAACGGTTCCAGATCGCGAAGAGACCGGATGGCGCCCATGGTGAGTAAGGGTCGCCGGCGTGGCGGCGTAGGTCCCGACGGTAGATAGTCCTGAATCGAGGTAGGCCAGGTAGGAGACCCCGCCGAAAACACGTCCAACTCGGCACTCATTCGATCAATTAGGGCCACGCCCGTACGGCGCGCCCCGTACAGGGCCTCCATCGTGTCGGTGACGAAGATCCACTGATGTAGCTGAAACTCGGCGGGGGCCAGTACAAGCAGCAGGTCGAGGAACTTGCAGGCGGCTAGAAAGCGGGCGGTCAGGTCGGCCGGGGCCGTCAGGTCGGTCGCCAGTACCCGGGAGCAGAGGCGGAGCAGGTCAGTGAGCAGGACCGGCCAGAGAGTGGCCAGGTACCGCCCGGTGACCCGGCGCAGTAGGACGCGGAGGCACAGGTACACCTCGACGTGCACCAGTGCGGGCAGACGTGGGAGCTTGAGCAGGTCCACCAGTTTCTCCTGGATGCCAGGAAGCACGGCGGTATACTGGTCGCACGCGCCGCTGTACAGTATGAAGGCCAGCTTCCGCACCAGAAGGGCCTGGGCGACGGTCTCAGCCTCACGGTTAGCAAAGAGGTGGGACGCTGGAGCGGCGCTAATCCGGGTCAGGAGGTCACCCAGGCGCGTCCGCTCGGCGGCGGCCACCGTACCGACCAGCCGCCGCCAGTGCCCCAGGACCCGACGAGTCATACCGTACTGGACAAAGAAACCGGGTGCGTCAGCGAAGTGGTCCCAAACCTCACGGCGGTAGCTGCGCAGCAGGGTGGTCGGGTGGCGGGCTAGTGCCGCCAATAGGGCCACAACGCGGTGAGCCAGAAGGTAAGGCAAGGCGAGCGCGGCGGGGGCCCGGTCCGGGTGGACAGGTTGGCCACGGACCACGAGTACCGGTGCCAGCGGCCAGCGGCCCCGCAGGAACGGACCGGCAATGTGGTTCACGACAGCGGCGGCCAAACTTTGGAGCCGTTCCGGTTCTGGCACAATGGTGGGCCCAAGCGTCATGATCGGATCGGCTAGAAGCGCCAGGAGGTCACCGGCCAGTTGAGCGTCCGATGTCCGGAAGCTCGGCACAGGTTCCGTCGCACTCGCGGCGGCTTCTCCGCGGGTACTGCCGTCGAGCAGCCGGCCGGCCAGGGCAATGCTAGCATCCGCCAATCGGTAGTAGGCATCGTGCAGGGAAACGCCATCGGGGGTTTGGAGCACAGTCGGATGGGGTCGACACTGACGCAGGAAGGCGGTTAGCACTCGCAAGCCAGCCACGCGGGCGGCACGCTGCGGGTGGGGCGGGGAGGCCAGCAAGGACCGGGTATAGGCTAGAATGCGGGGTAGCACCTCGCGGAGCGCTCCGGCGTCATCGAACGCTGTAGTGGCTAGATATGCCACGGCGAACCGTCCGAGCGCCAAATCGGTGAGGTGGGGACTGGTCGCGGTGTAGTAAGGCGTTTCGCTAGGCGGAATCGGGAGCGGAGGCTGCAGATGCGGGGGAACGTCGCCCAGTCCACGGACAGCGGCAGCATCGAGGGCCAGACCCAAGGTGACCGCCGGGGTGAACCCTGGTACGGTGTGCAACAACTCGACGGCCCGGTTCCGTTGCGGGGGCCGCGCCGAAGTCGCAGGTTCTTCGTCACCTTGCTCCCCAAGGGTGTCGTCCAGCTCGTAGTGATCCTTCTCCTCATTTTCCGGGAGCTGCCGTTCGTCCTTGCGGGCCAGCGGGGCCGTCCAGTCCGCACCCCGATTATCACGGAACCAGGTTTCCACTGCACTTTCGAACACAGCGGTGGGGGCGACGGCGGCTAGGCGTGCCACCAGGGAGTGGACCCGAGCAACTACGGTCGCGTCGGCTGGGGGATCGGGCGATTTGGTGGGAGCAGTCAGGTCAAGTAGGACACGGAGGATCGACGGCAGCTCAGCCAGGACCACGGCGCGCGCGGGTACCGACGGGGTGGCACTCGAAGCGGTGGTATTCGCGCCGGCAGACGGGTCGGGTCCGGTACTAAACACCGTGGCGACGGCATCGGCGAGGAAGCGTAATCCGCCACTGGAGGTGGATCGCCCTGGCGCAGGTGCCCGGGTACCCGGAGCGTCGGCCGTCACCTCCGGATCCACAGGGCCCAGAGCGGCAGTGGCTACTAGGCTGCCTGACCGGCCTTTTGTTCCGCGGCGGGTGGTAAGGGCGTCGTAGACGCCAGCCTGGAGCCACCCGGGCGGTACGGGGGAGGGGGCGTCGTCACTGACTGTCGGGTCAGTGAGGCTAAACAGTAGCAAATGCTCCAGCCCGTCTAGGTAAGTGAGTACACGGGCGGCGGGGGCGGGTGTGAGCCGATCCGGTGCGGTAGAATCAGTCCGGGTAGGCGGGGACGTGGCCGGATTACCCTGGGGGGCCGGTAGAAACGAAAACGGAGCGGCAGGGGCGCCGGTTGGTGGCGAAAGGGTCAGGGCAGGGCACGTCAGGCGGAGGTCCGATCGCGCCTCCTTCAGCAACAGGCAGAGCAGGACCGCGGCGGGCCAGAGCGTACGCCCGAAGGCTGGTCGGAAATGGGCCAGGGCCAATCCCAAAAAGTCGACCCAGGAGCGTAGCACGCAGCGGTTAGCCGGTCGACTCAAGGCATCCAGCAACGTCCGGGTCAGCAGCGGACCCGAAGTGGAAGCGGTACTGGCAGTAGAAGATGTCGGCCCAGGGGCCACGGCGGCCACAGTCTCCCCCGCAGTCGGGCGATACAGCGCGGCAAGGGCTAGGCGGTTACCTCCGCTCACCGTTCGGTCCAGGTTTACGGCGGCCAACTGACGGGCAGCCTCGGCGGGCGACCGGTCGGTCGGCCCAAAGTGGGGCGGGGCGGCCCAGAGGGCAAGCAGCAGGCGGAGGAGGTCAGGCTGGGGGTCGAGGTCGGCGCGGGTGACGCTGCCACTCAACGCGGTGACAACCACGTCGGCGGCTCCAAAGGAGACGGACGGGGGCATGTGTGGGGCCAGAGTGACTAGGGCAGTGGTCAGGCGCAGGGCGGCCGGGCGCACCCGGGTGTGCCCATCCCCGCGGGCGACCGCGTAACGTAGAGCCAGCTCAAGGTAGGCGTCATAGTAGGTGAGTAGTTCCGCGGCCGGCCGCCAAGCGTGGGCCCCAGCTAACGAACGGCAGAGCCGCGGTGTAAGAGGAGTGCGTAGCAGCCAGTCGAGCAAAGGGGCACCCGCGGTGCTACAGAGTCGACGGGTCTGGTCGAGGGCGTAGCCGAGCTGGGCGCCGTTGACGGGCTGGCGGTAGATGAGTCCCTCCGCGGTTGCCTCGCAGTGTCCGCTGGGGTCCTGGGCGAGGAGATTGAGCAGGGCGGTGGCCAATCGGGCCGGATGGCCCACCTGGTCGCGTACCCAGGCTTCGGCCGCGCGATATAGCGCGCCCGCCCCTTCATCGCTCAGGGGGTCGAGGGCCAGTAGGGCGAGGCGGGCGTAGGCTGGCCGGTCGGGCTCGGGGTCAGAGGCGTGGGCCCAGAAGGCCGCAAAGCAAGCCAGCGCGGCCTCTCGCTCGCGGTCGGGGCCGGGGGCTGCCAGGCAGCTGCGCAGGGCGGCCTCCAGCTGGTCGACCCCCACCACCCCCCCCAGTCGGACCAAGGCCTGTACGACAGCAACGTGGTGCGAGGCGTAGGCCGGGGCCAGGAAGCGCCATAAGGCTGACACCAGGGCGTCTAGTGGGGTGTCGGCGGACAAGGCGGTCGACGGCAGTGACCCGGCGGCGACGGCGTCCAGGGCCCAAGCGAGGTGACCCGCCGCCGTGGCCGGATCGTTAGTACGACGAACGGTGGCGAGGAGACGTGGCAGCAGGGTTGGACAGCACCGGGCCAGGCGTGCGGCGTCGCGTGGTGGACCGGAGGTGTCCAGGGCGGCGTAAAGTCGAGCGGTTGCGGGGTGCGTCGCGGGATGGTCACGGTAGGCCACGAGAACAGGGGCCAGGGCCGCTCGGAGGCCATCGGCCAATGTGACCGCAGTCGGTGGTGCGGGGATAGCGGCGATGAGACCGTCCAGGACGCGGCGAACCTGGTCGCGTGGGAGAGGCGGTGCTACTTCCACCTCGGCGTCGGGCCCATCGGTCCAGCTTGTGTTGGTTACCGAGTAGAAGCGGCCCACGGCAGCGGTTAGCGAATGGGTTGTTGGGTTACCGTTAGCGGGTCGGGTGGCGTCAGGTGACGTCTGCTCCGGTACGGCCGGGAGGAGGCCGTGGATGGCATCGAGTTCCGCAACCAATGCGGTCGGGGCCGCCAGGGCGAGCAAGTCGTGTAACCAAGTTAAAATGCCGGTTACTTGCTCCGGTGGAGGGACCTCGGTCTCGAGCCGGTCGGCCAGGAAACCCAGCGTGCCGGCCACTACTAGGGGCGCATGCACGGCCCGCGTTTCGGCGTCCCGGGCGTAGAGCTCGCCTACCAGAAAGGTCAGCCCGGGCCACGGATCGGCTGCGGCCAGGGGGTCGTCGAGGGTCCGCCCGACAGTGCCCAGGGCCCAGGCCCACACAAGGTACGGGTCGACCGTCTCGAACAACATGCGTACCGCCGGACGGGTAGACTGTAGTGAAGTAGCGTGATAGCGCCGGGCGGCAGTCACCGTGTCTGGGACCAGGGCGCGGACGAGGGGGACCCCGATTTCGGAGCGGTCTAGCAGGGACACCAGAATACGGAAGGGCCGCTGGCGCACCGCGTCGTCCGGGTCCGTGGTCACGAGCATGGCCCGTAGTGCCTTGACCAGGGGCCGCTGCACTCGGCTGGAAAAGTGGACCTGACGGTCGACGCGGGTCTCGGCGGGCCCCAACAGCCAGGCGTAGAGTCGACGGTTTAGGGACATGTCGCGGCGCAGGACAACCTCAGCGGCGGCGGCTAACAGTAGTGGAGCGTCGTCGCCAGCCACCAGGTCCGCCGCCAAGGGAAGATGGGTCACCAGAAGGTCTAGAGTAGCCCGCTGGACCAGAGGCTGGCTGTCGCGCAGGCTAGCGGCCAGGGCATGAACCAGGAGGGTGGGATCATCCCCAACCACGAAAGCCATATCCTCCCGCTGGGTCGAGCGGGGTAGGCGGCGGCTCAGGTAATGTAGGGCGGCCGTGCGGAGGTCCGGAGCTGTTATGAGCCCGAGAAAGAGGGCCTGGTAAAAGTAGGGTGCCTCGACCCCGTGGCTGACCGCGTCCAACAAGCGCAAGGTCTGGTCGAAAAACTCGTTGCCTTCCTCCTCGAGACCGGGAAGCAGGGCTAGGACCAGGCCCTTGACGCAGGCTCGTAGGCGCGTCTTGAGGGGCAGATAGTGGACCTCATAGATGGTGAGGAGCGAGGGCTGGTGGGCCGGGGGTGGAAGGCGAAGGTCAGGTGAACGCAGGTTGAGCCAAGTGGCAAATCGGTGGAGGGAGGGGGCGGAGGGAGGGGTTGAACAGACAGCTGTTCAGACGGAGATGTTGACCGCACCGCTGGGCTTTACCTTGGCCGACATGGCGGCATGTTTGAGAAACGGGAAGAGGCCGTAGGAGTAGAGAGGGAGATCCTCAGCCAGTTGGTCGGTCTGGGTAGGGTGGGCGGAGGTGAGAGCGTTGGATGGCGTTAGATCGGCCAAGTAGGTGGTATTTGTTCGTCGATATGGGACACGGCTCCCGTAACGGGCAGGGCGCCGCCCTGGACTGCCAACGGACGGGGAGGTGGTACCAGGCTAGGAGGGACTTACGCCTATCTTTTGCAAAATGAACGCGTACAGCTCCAAAGTCTTTTGATGCACCCCGGTCGGGAGAGCCGGGTTAAGACATTGCGCCAGCCGCTTGGCCACCGTTTCCTTAGCGGGGATGACGGCGAACTGCGGGTACGTTTGGAAGGCCTGCGAAGAGGTGGCGGAGGGGACGATGGACGGGACGATGGAGAAGGTGAGCAAGCGGTGTTGGCCGGAGGTGGGGGTCGAGGCCGGAGGCTAGTTGTTCGCCAACCTACCTTGGTCAGTTTAGCAAGGAACGCGGTCACGTCCGCCCACTCGCTAATGTAGTCAAACGACTGTAGGCAGCGCTCCACCAGTTGAGCGTACTTGGCGTACTTGGGGTCAGCCGCGTGGTCTTGCATCGGTGTGGGTGGAGCAGTACGCATGCGATACGGAGAAGGTTAGTGGAAGGGAGGCCGGTTCGCGGATGAGGTAGCGCCCGGTCCTCGCACGGCGTTTTAGCAGTGTCGGTCACTTACCATCGGCGCGGGTCGGCGGCATGGTGCGATGAGGGTAAGGCGGGGAGCGCGGGCAAGGGATGGGTGGGGCATAGGGGAAATGGGTGGGCAAGTGACAATGACCGGAGGGGCGCACCCCCCCCCCCCCTCCCCGCCTCTCGTGGCTGACGGCCGGTGGTGGCATCTCGAAGGGTTGCCTGGCTGGGGGATGGCAGCGCGAGGGGAGCGTTGGGCCGGGCCGCAGCCCTGGGTTTGGCGAAGGAGGCGGAGTGGATAGCTCTAGCGGTATCCTTGTGAACGCCCTGGCTCCTTAAGACTTTGTCAAGACTCCCCTGCTCGTTGTTTCGCTGGCCGGCTTGGCCGCGGCCCAAACGGAGCTTAGCCTTGTAACTTGGCACTAGACGACTGGGCACCCCGCTACCCTACCTTGGGCGACGGCACCTAGCGTGTATTGACCGGCGGGTGTGTGTGTGTGTGTAGTCTGCTTCCCTATAACAGCCGTCGAGCACGCTTCCGGACCTCAAGTGGCACCTGTCCCAGCAAGTATAGCCACCCTTGCTACGCCGTCCATCCGTTCCGGTTCGCATTCCCTCATCCCTCCCACGATCTTCGCCCATGGCCCACCCTTACTACCCTACCAGCCTCGCCTTGCCGCTCTATACCCCGGCCGGGTGGCCGAGCCACTGGGCGTACTTTGCCTTCGGTCTGGCTCTGGCTGCCGTGCTCGGCGCTGCCGCGGGTGTGGCCTACCAGGTTCGCCCCGCACTTGGCCGGTGTGAACGCCTCATCTTTCTGTGGTTCATCCTGAGTGCGACTATCCACCTGGTGCTCGAGGGCTACTACGTCGTCTACCACGCTAGCCTAGCCGGCCGGGCTTCGGTGCTCGCCGAGTTGTGGAAGGAGTACGCCCGGGCTGACTCGCGCTACCTCACCTCCGACGGCGCCGTACTTGGGATCGAGGCCTTAACAGCCTTTGTCGAGGGGCCTGCTCTGTTGGGGGCAGCCTACGCCCTGGCCGTACGGTCCCCGCACCGCCACCTGCTACAACTCACCATCTCACTCGGGCAGCTCTATGGCAGTTTAGTATACCTTTTCACCATGTGGTATGACGACTGGCGGTACATGTCACCCCATCCTTACTATTTCTATGTGACATTCGCTGCCATGAACAGTCCCTGGGTGATCGTGCCAGTCCTACTGATGACCCAGTCCTGGCGCGCTCTTGCCCGCGCGGTGGCCACTATTACGGCCGTCCGCAAGTCGGCCTAGGCACCATCATCAAGGGGGGGGGGCTGGAATACCCACCGTTGCCTGCGACCCTTATATTTGCACACCGTTCTATTCGCACCCGCCCAACGAGCAATTAAGGCCGTAACGCACCAGTCCATATCCCACCTGGCGAATAGGCTGGGTAATAAATGAATGCAACCGCTGGCAGTTGGGTTCCTTCACGATAGTTACGTCGCCACCTCATTAGCATTGCTCATCAACTGCCGGGGAGGAAGGCCGGTCGGGCTCTACGTTATACTGCCCGTATTCTCCTCCTTACACGGCATGGACAGGCCAGTTGTGAGATGGACTGGACCAGATGGCAAGTTGACAAAATCACAATTCGAAGTGATATGTCTGGTAAGCCCTCTAGCGTTGATGTTAAACCAATCCGCCCTTCTGAAGTTCCGGGGCTTACACGTTAACACGGACTAAAGACCCATGCGCGGAGACGATGGTCTGGGAAGAGTGGAAGGCGACCAGAGGTTGGAAGACAGGCTAATGCTACTGCCCCCCCCGACATCCACGGCTGCATCTGCCCGTTCCGTGAGGCGGGATGGCACCGGTGTGCCAGACGGTAAATTTGGCCATGGTCATTGCCAACGGACCTATCGTCACGGGTCGATGTTGGTATATATATATATGGTGGGTCGAGATGTAACCTCGGTAGTGAGCAAAATTGACCAGTGCCTTTTTTTTTCTAGTATACTCCTTCCAACCAACCACTACCCCTTCTGACCAACTACCAGGTTAGCTATGATAGGCCTTCAACCTCTCACCTGATCGGTCCTCCGGGTGAGGGGTTTGACATGGCCCTCACCCAAACTGATAGGGACCCTCTCGAGCATCTGGTTTTGATGGTGGCCTAGAACCCATGTGTGCGGTCGCCAGACGCTGTGACTAGCCCACTACAATTGTAGCTCACCCCCATTACCTTGCGTACCGCGTGGCAGGCTGTGGCCTTTCGGGCCGGTTTACGAACCGGCGGATCAGCAGGTGCATACCTGGCCGCCGAGTAGGCACCAGCTGTCGCCCTTGCCACTGTGTTTAAGCATACCCTGATGTACTCTACTACCCACAATGCCAACTGGGCCGACAAGGGTATCCTAGCCGCCTGGCCTTCGCTCGCCATACCCCGGGCTGGTCGTCGCTGGCTATACGCTAAATTATGAGGCAATAGCTACTGGCCGATGCTGTCGCGCCAGTTTGGCGGTTTACCCCCCCCCGTTTACTCGGTGTATTGAAACCTCTATCGGATCACGGGTAGGGTAATTGGTCCTCATCTATCGTTGCTCCATCACCAGAGTGTCGAAGGGAGCGGCAGAATCGCAATACATAATAGATGAGGGCGAGGGTTGACGGCGTCGTGAACAGCCAAGCGTCGCACACGAACATTAATTAAACGGCCCGGAGCAACTGAGTGTGATATCCCGCTTACGTTATTCCATCTGAGATTACAGCCTTCTGTGATCACCCAAGTCACACATGTATGAGCCATAGCCTTACCGGACCGATCCCGTAGACCAGACGGTGGGGCTCGCCCCTTACGTTAAAATTTGGAATTCTGGCTATTAAAATTAGGACTGCAATGTACAATCCCGACATGTACAGCTAACCATGCTAATGCCGACACACATACGGACCCTTAAGCAGTCCAATCTTACCAACAGCTGAACCCTCATCCCCTCCCAATACCCTATATCGCAACATTGCCAAGTTTCATAACATTTAACTCGACAACGAAAACCACCCGGCGTTCCCTGTCATTTCCATATCTCCCCCTGGTCGCTAGATCTCGTGACGATCGGGCCGGCGAGCACAGAATGGTTTCTGTTGCAGCGGGCCGATCCGAAAGATCACCAATCTTCCCATTTCCCCACGTATATCGAAGCCGGTGCGCACACCTGGTCTAACCACCACTCAGGCGAGCGGGGCAGCCAAGTATTTGGGATTAGGGAAGGAAATGTCATCTGAAATGGCGGGTCACGCAAGTTAGTCGATCAATATTGCACCGGCCTGGACAACTACTATTCGGGATCAACGGCCGCTCCTTTTCGCTCCTCCTTTCACCCCCTCCCTCTGGCGACGACCTGCTAACCTACCGCTGACGGGTCACTTCTGGTGCATCCCAGACCGTACTTATGGCTATAGGTGGCCCTGCATGGACCGACAGGGGCAGTCCTTATCCAGCGCGACCTAAACTAGATCGTCATGAGGCGCTAATCTCTTCCCTCCTCCCCCTCCTCCTCCTCCTCCTCCTCGCCTGCTCTCACATCTTACCTCCTGGCAGCCTTTCTCCTTTGTGTTCCATCGGCCTTTTGCAACCATCGATTGCTACCTTGGGGTGACCAGTCGTAGTCACTTATAAAACTGTGACCAACTCGCCTCCCCTCGGCCTCGTCTCGGGGCCACCACTGCTTACGTGTCACCATGACCTGTATGACTTGTCAATTTCGGCTCACTCGGCTTTGATTATAATCGACTTATTTCTGTCTATGACATATCCCCCCTCTCCACGTTCTTCCCTTCGAATGCCACGGCAGCTGCAGTCTCAGCATCTAGTATCCTGCGTCGCTTACGGCCCTGTGGTTGTTTACGTCCGGTCCGTCCCAGTCAGCATCTCTACCGTTTGCCCTGCCGCCGTGTCGGTTGGGTTGAGCCGCCCTACCCCGCCCGGTTGCCAGTCACTCGCGTAACCTTCCAGCCGCCTTTGCCCCATCCTTTCGGCTCCACTCCGACGGCGCCCACTGACAGCTGCCTTTACGCTCCTTCACCCCTAAGAGCTTCACGCCTTCCCACCTGCGGCGACCAAGCTTTCCCTCCCACAACCTTCGACCCACCTCGACCGTCCCGACCTACCATGTCCGTTCTCGACGATAATTTGCTGGAGGAGCTGACCTCGTCCCTCGGTGGACTGCGACTGCAGCTACCCGAAAGAGGGCCTGCCCGTAGTCCGCTCGGCACGGCACCAATCTCGCCCTTCGCAGTCGGATGTATTGGCGATGGTAAACCCGGCTGGCCGGCCACCCCACCGCGGTCCCGTACCACGTCCGACAACGGCCGCTACGCCGGCTACTGCGGCAGCAGCCCACCCGTGGGCGACTGTAGCCTCCCGCTGATACAGCCGCGCACCACCGCACCCCTGCCCAGCCCCCTTGCCATCCGTCACGACTTTCGGGGCTACTTTGGTGCCTCCCGCTCCGGCCCTCACTTCCCCACAACGCCCCTCAGTCCGCCCACCTCGGCCGGGGTGTACGCCCTCCCGAGCCCCGGTGTATTCGCCGCCAGTCCGTTCTCTTCGGGCCTGCCGCCTTCGCCGTACCACCCCGATTCCTGGGCCGCCGGCCCTAAACCGCGTTCCCGCTGCCCCCCTGCCGCTGCCCCGCTCGCTGCGCGTGAGTCTGTCCACCACCCGGTTTCATTTCCCTACCTTGTGATTGTAGATTTTGAGGCCACCTTTGACCCGCCAGTCACGGTAGCTCCCGCCCCGGGCCAAATGCCCCGTCGGGCGGCAGACCAGGAAATTATCGAATTCCCCCTGGTGGTGTTTGACACGCAGCTCAACAAGGTGGTGGACGAATTCCACGCCTACGTGCGTCCGGTACGCCGCCCGCAGCTCACGCGGGCCTGCACCGAATCAACCGGTATCGACCAGTCCACGATTGACACGGCCGCCACCTTTCCGGCGGTGTTTGAGCGAGCACTGGGCTTCCTGGCCGAGTATGAGGCCCGGGCGCGGGCCACGGGCGGCGCATTGGCTTACGTGACCTGCGGTGACTGGGATTTGCGCAAGATGCTGCCTCAGCAGTGCCGGCTGGCCGGCCTGGCGGTGCCCCCGGGGTTCCGGCGTTGGATCAACGTTAAGCGGGCGTTTGCGGACCACCGCCTGATGGAGCAGTGTCCCATGCGGGATATGCTTCGCCACCTGGGGCTGCCCTTCATTGGTAAGCGCCACAGCGGTATTGATGATGCCCGTAACGTCGCCAGCGTTCTGAAACGATTGATTGAGACGGGATACCAACCGGTACTCACCACTGACCCTAAGTCGCCATAGCGTGAATTCGGACATGGGCTTTTTTTTCTTTCTACCCTACACACCGTTCTATTTTTTGTTGTTTAGTAGTAGTTTTACAATCAGCCCTCGCGTGGCGTGTGGCTCCTATGTGCCGGCGACTCTATTCGTTTTACCACCCTTGCTATCCAGCCATGTTGTGTGTCCCTTTTTTGATTGATTTATATTTTATCTCGACTGTACCATACCGGATAACTCGCTACGTTCTAGTTTTCTCTGTCCAAATTGGTTAAAAAATCGGTGTATATCAACTGAACCTTCAAGTAGCCGCTAAGGACGTTCTCATGGACGGGTGTTTAGTGCTTCTGGCGGACCAGGCGATAAGGCCCGGTGAGCTAGGTGAAGCGGACCGGACCAGGCGTGTTCCCCGGGCAGTGGGGTAAAAATGGGTGGGTCCCTGGTGGTGTTGGTTGTAGAAGTTAGGGGCACACATTGCTGTGGCGTAGAGTGTGGGGGGGGTGCACCACTGAGTTTTTCCGAGCGCCATTGGGACCACGCACGATGACATGGCCTCTTCCAAGGGCTGCAGATCCAGGAAATATTTACTACCCGAGGGTCTTTAGGGACCTTGCGTGCCGACGCCCCCCCTCAACTAAGCCTAGAGCACGTACTCTCCCGGCGAGAACCACCTGGTGAGGTATTGATAGCCGTGGCATTGCTCCAGGCGGGCGCGCTTTTTGCTAATCTCGAATCCATGGGCGGAGTAAGGATGAGATGCTTACGTCTTAGACGGATTGCTGGACGTGAGGGACCGCTTCATACCCAGGGTAAGCGTGGGGCCGGAGTGCCTCCCAGCGGAGGCCAGGGTGTTCTCCTATGGCCATCGCGTGAAGCTGAGTGCCATCTCTCTGCTGGAAAATTCACCTCCTACCTTCCCTTGTGCCTGGCCCTGCGTGGTCTATCGGGCAAGAAGACGAGGTAAGGGGTGTAAACCCGCCCGTGGTGGGCCCACGCACCATCCCATTGGGGGACCCCCCCCCCCTTGGGCTGTGGCAGCCCTTCTCGATCGACACGCTCGCAGCCGCCAGGCGAGGACCCGGCCACCGGAAACACTGTTTTCCCTGCCTCACTGCATGTTATTATTTGTTCAGCCGCTGGTGGCCCTCAGGGCGTTGGTAACTGGCCCAGCGGAAGGCAGGATTCATTACCTAGCTCATAACCAGCGCCCGCCGGCCGGCCCGCCTACCGAGGGTTTTTTTTTTCTTACTCATTCCCCACCGTTCTGACCTCTCTTCCCCACCCCTTGACGTCGGCCGTTTTTTTTTTTCCGCCGCTGACCCACAATTCGCCCACCGCCCCGCCAATCCCACCCACACACAGCACACTGGCTTGCACGCTGGATGTTCCCACCTGCCGTCACCCCACAGCTTTTTTTCAGTGGGTGGGTGGCCGGCCGGCCCCTCGCCGCTCGTCCTCCCTCCTTGGGTGGGAGGGGGCCTGACGGGGATTGGCCCTGTCCTGAACCGTGTGGGGCCTAGGGCCTTTGCGTGTTGGCGCTGTCGTTGGGGGGCGTGTCTGGTGGCGGGCCCACGCCTTTCGCCCCGGTCTCCTTTTCCCCCCCTCTGGCCTTCCCGCTCGCTCGCTCTCTTGCCTGTCTTCCGTCACGACTTCTAAATGTATAATCTACTTGCTGACCCTTGGATCGCGACCTGATCTTGTGGTTGTATTTTACTGTACTATTTCCCTCTCCGCTGCCCGCGCCACCTCTGTAGTCATCCGTTCCCCTGGTGTAGTTCCCGCCAGCGCGTAGCCGTTTACTCCTTGCCCACCCCGTCCTCGCTCTCCCCAGGCCCGCCCGGATCCCCGCTCCTGCGCCGCCTCCCGTTCGTGTGTCTGCTTTCCGACCTCCCGTGTAATTCGTTCTTTTCCATCACGCGTCGTCACCTTCCTAATTCCCATCTCTGATGCCGCTCCACGACAGCACCACCGACCTGTTCGTCATGAACAAAGACAAGACCCACGCGGGCCGGGGCGCGTTTCGCAACCTGTCTCTGCTGGATCTGTCGGCCCAGAATGGCGGTGGCCTGTTTAATGGGCCTGCCACCAGCACCCACTCGCCGCCGGATTCGACCACCTCCAGCTTCCTCAGCTCGTTTTCCACCGATCTGTTTACCCGCAGCCGCGGCGAGAGCCTCCTGCGCACCACCTCTTTTCAACCTTCACCCATTTCGCCTCCCTACCCGGCCCCGTTGGACCACCCGTTGGCCACGGACCCGGCCTTCCAGAGCCAGCCCACGTCGCCGCACGGTCTGTCCGCCGCCGGCTACCCCGCGGGCGGTCTGATGAACTTGGTGCGCTCCGTACCCTCGTCGCGCCGCAACTCCAACGAGTTCCCTCAGCTCCTACACGGTCTGGAGTCGATGCGTCTCGCCGACCCCCCGGCCCTAGGTCGTACCACCTCCGCCATCAACTTGGATGATAATTCGCTGGCCCAGTATAACCACAGCCCCCAGTTACCCGCCGGCATCGCCGAGAAGCTGTTTGAGGACGACCTCGACCTGGTCCTCGAGCATTCCAACGTTCCCTCGACCCGAGGCCTCCTGAGCAAGCATCGCCCCGACCTGGATTCCCTGCCTGCGCTTACCCGTGCCGACAGCTTCCCCGGGCTGCCCAACCCGACCGTGGACTCCAGCGTGTGGCACCCGAGCGCGGGGCAGAGCGTCGCGACCCCCGCCGAGCCTGGCGCTGCAGCCGGGATTAACGGCGGCCGCCGCCGCTTACCCTCCCGCAGCCGCGTCGAAAGCTACTTCCAGGCGCCCCGCCCCACCCAGCCGGTCCCTCCCACCAATGCCCACCTCTTGCGTTCACAGAGCCAGTTCGTGGCCCCCGAGGCCGAGGTGCGCTATGCGCCGCCCGTCCGCCCGGTCCTTCCGCGCAACATCTCGCTGCCCCTGCTCGACCAATACCCCTTCGGCCGCGAGGCATCCCCGCTTCCTGAGACCTACCCGGAGCCCCCGGCCGTGTGCCGCCTACACCAGGCTGGCTATTGCCCGCATGGTGACCAGTGCCCCTACCCGCACGTCACTAGCGGGCGCTTCCCGCGGCCCCCCTACTCTGTCAAGTACGACCCGCGCGCGGCCACCGGGGCGTACCCGGGTGCCTTCCCCATGCATCACCCCGCCGGGCCGCACCACTACCCTCCGGCCCCGCCTCATTCGTCGACCTACCCGGCCAAGTCCAACAACCACCACCACTCTCACCACCCGCACCCGCACCCCCACTCGGCCGCGCCGTATTCCGCCGGGGCCAGTGGCAGCGGGCCCTCCGGTCCCCCCCACCCGGGCCAACACCACCACCACCACCACCACCATCACCACCACCATCATCCGGGCGGTAAGCCCCCGACTAATGGCCTATCGGGTGGCGGGCCCCCGACCAAGCGCCACACCGCTGAGCCGGACGGCAGCCGCTACCACGGGGCCAGTTTGGAAAACTTCACTGGCGAGATGGTGTCACTTTCCAAGGACCAGCACGGCTGCCGCTTCTTGCAGAAGCAGCTGGAAGACCACCCCGACCAGCACGTGCCCGTCATCTTCCAGGAGGTGTTCCCGCACTTTGTGGAACTCATGACCGATCCGTTCGGCAACTACCTGTGCCAAAAACTCCTCGAGTTTTGTAGCGACGCGCAGCGCACCCAAATCGTGGAGCGGGTCGCACCCGAGCTGGTAGGTATCTCACTCAACATGCACGGCACCCGTGCCGTCCAAAAGATGATTGAGTACCTGTCCAACACGGTCCAGATCTCGGCCGCCGTGCGCGCCCTGAAGTCCAACGTGGTTCCCCTCATCAAGGACCTCAATGGCAACCACGTGATCCAAAAGTGCCTCACCCGCCTCAGTGCCGACCAGAACCAGTTCATTTACGACGCGGTCAGTGCCCATTGCCTGGAGGTGGCCACTCACCGCCACGGCTGCTGCGTGTTCCAGCGCTGCATCGACCACGCGTCAGAGGCGCAAAAGGCCCAGCTGGTGCGGGTCGTCACTGCCCACGCCCTGCGCCTGGTACAGGATCCCTTCGGCAACTACGTGGTGCAGTACGTCCTGGAGCTGAACCGCACCGCCTTCTCCGACCCACTCATCCGCCAGTTCACCCGCGACGTCTCGGCCTTATCGGTGCAGAAGTTTAGCTCCAACGTGATTGAAAAGTGCATCCGCACGGCCGAGCCGGCCACCCGCCGAATGTTAATCGCCGACCTACTTATCAACCCGCGCCTGGAGGACCTGCTGAAAGACTCGTACGCCAACTACGTGATCCAGACCGCGCTGGACTGCTCGGACCCGGAACAGCGCGCCCAGCTGGTCGACGCCATTCGACCGATTCTGCCAGCCATCCGCAACACACCTTACGGCAAACGGATCCAGAGCAAGATCCAGCGCGACGGAACCATCACCGAGACCCTCAGCCGCGCCGTCTCCCCAGCCCGCGCCGACTACGTCGTGGCCGCCCCACCTGGCTCGGCCTGAAAGTCGCCCACCTCCCATGTTACCTTAACCCGTCCACTTTTTTCTTTTTTTTTTACTCACCCCCCCCCCCGGACCGTCCATCGTCCTCTGTTTTACCACACATATACCTGCGCCTGTGTATTTTTACTTCCTTTGCACCTGCCCTCCCCCTTTCTTTTCCGACCCCGCCCTTTATGTTCTCAAAATATGCACCATGTACAAGTTTCAACCTGTATTAAATTCCCCGCCGTGTTAACCCATTGACAGCTGGATGTGCCGTTAACTAACACGGGGATCTGCGGGCATGGTGTCACCCGTCAAGTACGGAGCTCGTCCCGGGCCCTACACGAAACCCTAGTATGCAGAGGCCCACTTGCCCTGGGAAGACTATTGTATAGATGGCCTAATTGTCTGTCTGTTGGCCAGCTGCGTCATTGCAAACCTCGTCCTTCGGACTGATGGTGCTTATCATCTACTCTGTGTCGGAAGCACAGATGGGGGGCCCTCATCGATCCGCCAGTTGGCCTGATTGAGGAGCCCGACATGTGAACCACCATACTTCCCTCCACGATGCTGCTCCGGCTGGCCTCCAACCTGATGACGGGGACTGCTTTCTCGCAAATTTCCATGGGTAAGTCATTTGGTAGATCCACGGAAAAGGCGAAGGCCTCAAGCCACGGTGTAGACTAAGACTTGCCAATCGCACGAAGTTCCTGACGTACATGACGCGATACCTCACCAGTCGCTTTATGCACGATGGAAACCGCGGTATCTCCTCTAAAGAAACATGGCCCGGTCGGCCAGCGTAGCCATGATTCCATCCACCACGTGCTGGCTGATCATTTTTGTTGTGAACGAGGTGGATATTTGGTAAGATAAGTCGCGGTCACTCGGTGTCGTTTCGTTATTTGTAGGCCCAGCGGGCGCAAAAGGGCGGGTGGGTGCTGCGGTATGCTTCGCTCCATCTGTCAGAGCCATCTACTCCCAGGGAGTTCGCCACCCTGTCATTATTCAGCACGCATTCGACTAGTGTGTTAGACCAGTAGGGTTATCCTGCATTCGGAAAATGTGGGGTCGGGAGGGGCACAACAGGGACGTGTCACGCGCAGCGGAGCAGGCGTTGGTGTACTACCTGCAGGACCCCCTAATCATGAAGCTCGTCGATTGGCACTTTTTAGTGGCAGCGTCAGCCGGTGGATGGAGGCTGAGTTGGAAAGGGTGGATGGTACCGCAAAAAGGAGAACCGCTAAATGACTAGCTGTAGTGAAATCTAAATGTAGACCGCCCAGACGTTTCAGACGGTCTGCACTACGATGGTGACCAAGGGTCTAGTCGCAGGGCACCTAAGACAGTGTTACCATCTACGCCCTCCAATCCACGCATACATCGGATTAGCCATACTACGCGATACTAAAGACCGCGTCACCCCCCCCCCCCTACTTCCCAACTGCAACAGCGTGGGGCTTAAGAGCGGCGACCCCCACGAGGTTATGGGAGGGGAGGGGCACTAAGCGGAATCGGCCAAAGTTCGCGGTCGGAGAAGGGCTGCTTTTTCTGCCCCCCCCCCAAGTTGAAAGTCGCCTGTCCGCTGGTAATTGGTACGGCAAAAGTGAGGAAGGTTGGCGCTGCCTGCCTGGCCTACTACCCGTGGCTTTGCAAGAGCGATGGAAGACGGTCATGGCATTCCGCCCCCCCCCTCCAGGGCGATAGCCACCCGAGTCAGTAGCGGCTGACCTGGGCTTGTACCACACAGCTGAGTATGCTATACGCCCCTCCCCCCTCGCCGCCTTCCCGTTCTTTTTCCTTTCCCTGCCAGTCCCTCAGCTCGAAGGGAGCCGAGTTGCACCGAACGACGGGCGTAATCGCGCCCGTCGAACATGGACACTGCCATCAACGCATCTCCCCTCCCTTCAGATCAAGTCACGTTCCGAAGGGGGGTGGCCGACTGTGTCACCTTTTTCAGCGAGAAGACAGCATACTTCAGCTGCTTCGAAGCCGGATTCCCCTTTTGCGTACGACTCCGTGCCGCCAAGAAAATTCCGGTACCGCTAGTCACCGCGCCGTTAGGTTCCTCTGCCAGCGAGGTATAAAGCCACGGCCGACCGCCCCCGCACCTCTGTTCATCATTACCACCCTCCCCCTCCCACATCTGGATCCAGCCACTGCACCTACCTTGATCCTTTGACCTCACCCGCACCTGTTGCACATAATTGAGCCCTTAGCGCCTGCCGCCCATCATGCCGACCTACCTGACCACCACGCTCGTGTGCCTGGCACTACTTTCGACCGGTCAAGCCGGACCCATGGGCTCGACCCTGTACCAAAGTAAGCCGATCGCTATTCCCGGGGTACCGCGGTCTTCTTGGCCGGCCATGGATGGCTTCGAAACGTATTCTAATCGGCGGTCCAGCAGTATCAACCTAGTACCTCAGTCCATCCATGAGGACAGGCTGCGGCAGTGCGCCACGCAGGACACTCGGTCCCCCACTGGTATAGAAACCAGTAGCTGTGACAACAGCGACGATGAAGTCTTTATTATGGATGATGATGACCTGAAGGACTCTGCGGGCCAAGTGCCCTCGGCACCGTACTATTTGACACGGCCGCGTCAGCTCCCACGTGTGTATGTCCCCGCCGTCGCTCGTTCATAGTCGACGTGCGTACTATTCCTAATTCAATATTTTTCACTGTAGGATCCGATCGCCCGGTGTAGATGAACCGATATCGTGGTTGTCGTAGCTCCCACTGTCTTTTTCGTCCAACGGCCAACTTGGACCTTGCTGACCTTTACACGTCGCGTCTGTTGCTTACTTGATAAATGCCTCCAAATTTTCGGTCGCACAGGGGAACCGCCCGGTGACCCTAATGCTCAGCTGTGGTATGTGGGGTAACTGTGGGGTTTGTTGGGGTGGGAATGGCAATTGGACCCAGTCCCCCAGAAGTTTAGGAGAACAATCTGTAATCAGCCCCGTAGCGAACGGACTGGTACGTCCATGTGGGCCGTGGGCGGACAGAGGCCAGCAAAAGGGCTGACTGGCTGATCGTGGAGACCGGTGGCATGCGTCCAGGCACCCTAGCCCAAACGGGTACCTTGGTGAGGGGGGGGCAAGGGAAGCGGGAGGGAGGAATCAGGTCCTCGGGCTAGTTCCTTGATTGACGCCACGCCCCCAAGGGCAGGCGCGTTGATCACAGACATGCCCCACTCTAAGCCTGTCCCGGGGAAGCAGGCCAGTGCACCGTCCTAACGTCAGCTCGGGTCGTGGCGCGGCATAAGGCCTACGGTAGGCAAGGTGTAGACGCCCCCCCACCTCCTCCCCCCATGCCGACCAGGGGCAAACGGCTACGACGAGTAGAAGGGCAGGTCAGTTCGATCTCCCGTCAGGGGTTTCACACCACCAGCCGTCTGCCTTCCGCGCCGGGGTGCACGCTATCTGTCGGTGAGGGCAGCTGGTGCCTTCATCGCTTCCCCCCCCCCGCCACCCTGCAACCTCCATCTACAAGGTGGGGCTCAGATACAACGGGCAGTGACGGGCCCAGTGTAACCATTCCCCCCCCCTCCGCGCTTCTTTACGCCCGCCGCGGCCTGGCTTCGCGTCCTTCCCCAATCCACTCATCTTTGCTCCGCAACGCCATTGCCCAACCTTAACCCTCGTTGCACTGGGTCCCCCCACGTCTTTCCTTCCCACTTCCGCGTAACTCCCCCCTTATTCCCCCCCACCCGGCTCCGCCATTCTCCCTGCACCTCTAACCCTGCCCCGTTTTGCGACCTTGGCCATTCCCCACTTGCTTGCTCATCCTGTACTGGCAGTAACGCCCCCCTCATCTTACCGGCCCGCCCGTCGTCCATCTGGTCCCCCCCCTGCCGTCGCGCATGACCGACTTCGCCCCGCTGGCGTCGCGTGCCCCACCGTCAACCACCCCGGGGATCTCCATGGCCCCATTTCGCCCGGGCCTTGTCTCCAGCCCTGCCGCCGGCGGCACTGTCCGCCCGTCCCGGCCCTCGTTCACCGAGCGTATCCGCCGCTTCCGGGCTACCCACCCGACCGGCCCAACTGCCCCGCACGGCGACTACACGCTGGCCGTGTTTGTCCGCGCTGCCCCGGTCGCCCGCACTTCCCCGCTACCCAGCGGCGGCACCGCCGCTGTAACCACCACCGACACGTCGCCCTTTCCCATCGCCTCGCCATCGCCCCTGGCCGACGCCGTCTACCGGGAGATGTACGCCCGGCCCCGACCGTAAGTCCACCTTCTTTCAAGGCACCGCAGGACCGTATTCTGGCCTGGAGCCTTCAGGACTAAAAGTACCCGAGGCTGTTGCGGGCTAGCGCCAGAGAGGCGGGGCCAAGGCCGAGTCGGCCTTCTCCCGCCCTCCTCTCCCGTACCTGATGCCTTAACCTAGGCTCTGCCGTCCTCCTGGTCAGGCTGCGGTGCTGTGCAGCCTGTTTCGCTTCCCCAGCCCACCGCGGCCAAGCAAGTTAACCCTGGCGCTTATACGCTCCCTTCACCACCTAAACCCCTACCCCCTCAGTGGCACCACCTCGGGCTCCAATCCCCCCGCGAGGGACGCCCGTCGCCACTCGCTCTCGACTCACCGAGGCCCTAATTCGGCAGCCTCCCGCCCAGCCCCGCATGCCTCGGCGCCCAGCCTTAAGGACGTGCTACGCGAGATTGAGGTAAGCAACCGTACCACCCGGTGGGGTAGCCTCGTTGTACCTCGCCGCCTCCGACTCTACATCTTCCTCCCGTCTCTCACACACCATGCGCCTTCCGGCCACTGCTAACCTGTCACTTGCCCTCCCCCTCGGCCGTGACTCCAGCTGATGCGGTCGACCCAGTGCCCTCCTCTGTTGAGCCCCAACCTGCCATCACTAGACTATCTGCCCAGCCCGGAACCCACCATTCCCTCGACCGAGCCGGTCCCTCCGAGCCCAGAGCCGGTGCCACCGCCACCGCCCGCACCCGCGCATCGCGTCCTGGCCACCTTGATCGTTAAGCTACGTCTTCCCCCCGCCCTCGTCCGTGCCCCACCCCGACCAGCCCCCCGGGTGCGATCCCCTACTCCCGCCCCCGTGCCCAGGCCCTCCCCAGCCAAACGATCCCGTGAGGACCGCCGGGCTGAGACCTCGGTAGGCTCCGACCACCGAGATGCTGTGGACCGTCAGCGTCAGCGACGGCGCCTGTCTAACCCCTCGCCCCCACCTTCGAAATCGGCCGGGGCCGCGACCCAGGCCGCGCCGCCGACATCATCCCGCTCTAGAAACGAGCGCCGGCCCCGGAGCAGTCGCTCCCCGGTCCGCTCTACGGCCGACCGGAATCGGCGTTCAGACACCCCCAGTCGCCCCCGCGGCCGTGGCGACCAGGATGACGAACGAGAGCGTGACCGGGACCGCGATCGGGACCGGACCCGAGAACGTGAACAGGAGCACGTCGCGGCCCGGCCCCGGTCAACAGCAACCGCCCACGGCGACGATGGTAGTTCAGACGCCGAGCGACGGCCGCGGCGGCGGCCCCAGGACCGACCCGTTAGCCGCGACCGTGCCGAGGTCACGCCACCCCGACCCACTTCCCGGGTATCAATCAGCGACTACCAGCGGCGGCGAGCCACGGGCGAGTCGGCCCCCGCTGCTCCAGTCCAGCCCACCAAGGCGGCTGCCCCGACCACCACACCCACGAGGGCCGCCATCCCCAAACCTGCCCCCAGTCGCCCCGCCACAGCCAGCACCACGTCCTCGTACAATCCGGAACGGTCCCCTGTGTTTGTATGGGGCCGACTCTACAAGCGGTCCAGCGTGGAACTGGAGAAACACGCTAGGGGGGCGTCGCAGAACCGGAAGGTCGTCCTGCAGGCCGTGCAGGCCGCCATCTGCTTCGTGATGCATTACCATGCCGCCGGCGCGTCCGTACGTGTCCAGCACGACCTCGCCAATTGGATTTCGTCCGTCGGGTATTTGGACTACGTTCTCGCTATCAGCCGCAAGAACGACATTTCGGCCTTCGTAGGCCTCTTTCAGCAGCTCCGGGCCATCATCCTCCAGCACATGGCCCAGCTGAGCCAGCGGCAGGCCCAGGATGCCCTCGGTTCACCGGGCGACTCGGAGGCCCTCAGCCAGGCGGTGCGTAACGCCCACCGGTACGGCCAGGAGGCCCGGCAGCGGTGGCTGGACGGCTCCGCGCTGTTTAACCTCCGGACCTTGATGACGGATTTCCCCGGCACCTGGCAATTATGCCGCGACGGGGCGGCAGCGGCCGACACGGCCTTTACCGAATACCGCCAACGCCTGACCTCCGTAGTCGCCCACGCCCCCGTCACCTGGCCGCTGTCAGCGTACTCGACCATCCCCGAAGTGGTTGGATTTATCGAATGTGTTCTATTTGAATACGCTCACATCCACCACCTAGACTTCCAGGAGCACCAGTGGCCCAAGTCCTAATTTCTCTGACGCAAACTCCTAAGCTGTCCCTCTCGGTCACGGCCGTGACGTTTATCCGGTGGAACCAAGCCATCGCTCTTACGCGGCGTCGGATTCGTTACGTCAGAGCACCACACCTCGACTCCCTCTCTTTGTACAGATATTACGTGAGACGCCTGCCGTCCCCCCCTCCTCCAGTTTCTTTTTAACCCTTCTTTACTTTGATTGATTGTTTTGTTTTCTCCTCCCACCTTTGTACTAACGAAAATGTAATGAACCTGCCCGGTCGCTTTCGATGCGCCTCAACAATGGACTGCACCTGATGTTAGTGGTAAGGGTGCGATCAATACACATCCAGTGGTTGGGTCAGTGATAGAGTTTTGTGTCGTCCGACCAAGTCGAAACCACACGAGTGTCTTAAAGGTAGGGCCCTCCTACATGCCTGCTAGGCCCACGTATGCCCGGCAACCTTGACCCAGACTGTATCCGGGCTTCCAGGGAGTTAAGGTGGCGGTGAATCAGCCTGGACGGCCAGAGTGGGGCGTCTGCACTGTAACTCCCTGACTGCCGGGCCTTACCATCGAGGCTGGTTGGGCATCTGAACCATGAATATCCACCTGTAATGTGCTGGATTTCGTTTGGTCTCCCAGTCGCCGTCTCGGGCCCGCCCCCAGCCATCCCGGAATTCAGGCCCGAAAGGCGCAGCCAAACCATACTACCACCGTCCCGTAGCCCCCCCCTTCTTCATACCACTCGGTCTTCTCAGGAAGTTGGCAACCGAAGCCCCAGGCCCGCCTGTCCGAATGTATTATGAATTGAGCCGGGGTAATCCTATTGATGGCATCTGAAGGCCTATTCCCCTCCTCCTCCTCCTAACCTTCCCGGTCCCGAGACAGCTTGGCGGGTTAAGCTTGTGTGTGGGAGGAGGCGTGGCGCCGCCAACGGCACTGTCCCCGTGACCTCTTGTTAGACACTGGTCTCGATGGAGTAAGCCCGGAGCGACGTCATGCCAACGCTCCTCTCGGGTAATGGGCGACGCCTCCAGCCCAAGTCCGCCCTGAGGAGTACACTGAACATCGCCTTAGCTTTCCTTACTCATTTACATGTTCGATCCGGCGCACCACATCGACCAATCCACGGGATGCCCATTTCCACGCCTCAGTTTTCATCCCTACGGCAATAGTCCCCACCCCCGACGGTCTGACACCACTGTCTTCGTCAATCAGCCGCGTAACGACGTTCCCAGCTCCGTAGGAACCAGCCTCGACCCTTCTCCCTGCCAGGTCCTTCAGCCAACGTCCACTTTATGGCCATGTCGCGCGGCCTACCAAATACCCCCCAGCCGCTCGTGTCTAGCACGGCCGAGTACCTGGCGCGCAACTCGTCGATACCGGCCTTCCTGAGTAAATTGTACCGGTAGGTCACATTCTCACCTCCGGTCAACTGGGCCCACCTTCTCCTCCCCTCTGCATTCTTTATGGCCACCTTATTTAACCGACTCTGCTATGCCGCCCAACTCGCCCTCGCCCTTTGCAGGATGGTCGACGACTCCTCCACCGACGCTCTCATTGGGTGGTCGGACCGGGGGGACTCCTTTTACGGTAGGTACCCCTCTTTGATATTTTTTTGGGACCCCGCTAGCCTCCTGCTCTCTAGGGGGCGTGCCTCGGTCGTCCTCCCTTTTAACGCCCAATTCCACTCGCTCTTTCTACCTCCCCATCCCTCTCCGGTTCCCAGTTCACAAGCAGGAAGACTTTGCCAAAGAAGTACTCCCACACTTCTTCAAACACAACAACTTCGCCAGCTTCGTGCGCCAGCTCAATATGTACGGCTTCCATAAGGTTCCGCACCCCCAGCAGGGCGTCCTCAAGGCCGGACCCGCCGCCGACACCCTCGAATTCACCAACGAAAATTTCCACCGCGACCGTCCCGACCTCCTCTGCTTCGTGGTGCGTAAGAAGCATCGCGCCGACGACGACAAGCACGGTCAGGCATTGGACGTGCAGCGAGTTCTACAGGAACTGTCGGCCATCCGTAACCACCAACTGGCCATCAGCGAGGACCTCCGCACCTTGCAACGAAACAACACCCTGCTGTGGGAGGAAGCTGTGGCCTCCCAAACGCGCCACCGTCGGCACCAGCAGACTATCGACAAGATCCTGCGTTTCCTGGCCTCGGTGTACGCCGGTGGCCAGATTCCCCCCGAACTAGCCCGAAAGCGGCCCTTGCTTATCGAGCCGGAAGTGCCACCCGATGCTAGCGCCATGTCCTCACCAACTCCGTCGCCCAAACGGGCGCGGACCGCCGAAGCCCCGCCGGCGGCGGCTCCCACGGCTCCTCACCTCCCGGTCCTGGCACCTGCGGTAGCCGCAACCATGGCCCCTCCGCCGCCGGCGTCCAGAGGCCTACCTGACCTTCTGCCCACCGCCCCCAACATACCCCCTGCTCTCGACACCAGTATGGTGTGGCCAGGTGCGGTGTCGCAGGGCCCCAACCCCGTCATCGACCCACTCTACTTTGACCTCTGGGCCCATGGGCCACCACCGCCTCCGCCGCAACCGACTTGCGTCCCCACGTCCGACACCGCCGTCCCGTTGAATGACCCCCACAAATCACCGTCCCTCATTAGCCACAATTTGGACGAACTCAAAACCAATCTGGATTTACTATCTGGGTCGTTGGGGTTCGACTTGGCCGGGGACGGCCTCCCGTTCGACGCAGATGCCATCCTCGACCCGAATAACCCCCTGCACCAGTACCTAAATTTGGATCCGGTCGGCAGTGCTGAACCTGTCCCGACGTCGATCCTCCCAAGTATCTCTCCCATACCTGTTGCTAGTTCCCACACCCCAGATGGGCCGTCCTCTACCTTGGCACGGGGATCATCCTAGTCATGGCATAACGTGTGGTTAGGTTGTTTTTTTTCCTATTGACACATCTACATTCTTAGCGGATGTTGGACTTTCTAGACTATTTAAAGTAATAATTTACATGTATATAGGGATATTTAATAGTTGTGATGGGTCGTTTATGCAAGGTTGGCTGGCGATGGCCTTGGATGGCAAAGCGTGCTGTAGGTGCCTATACAGAATTTAAAAAAGGGGCTACATGCCCGTAGGCGGGTCAACCAAAGTAGCGAGAAAAAGGATACCTACGTCTCTAGAATAACCGTCAATCCCAGCGGCCATGCTGGCTTTGACCTCTCCCCTCCCACCCCACTTATTCCGCTTCAAATGTTCCACAAGTTCTACAGCTAACGCCACCCCACTAAAAAGAGCTTTTACCGGCCCATTCAAGCGGCAGGAAACTCAAGCCGGCGCTTTCGAGGCCCTTCCATGTTTCCAGGCATATCATTGCCGCGGTTAGATACGAGTTGTACTTTGGGTGAGTCGGGAAGGTTGATCCATTCCCGCATCAGGCGACGGAAGGCAGACTGGACCACACTCGCCTGAAAAGAGACAGGTGGGATGGTGGTGAAATCACGGTAGCAACGCGTCGAGGGAGAGATTAGATAGGAAAAGCGGCGAACCTGGCATGGACGGTGAGCGCCCTGCTAAGGCGCGTCATACACTAAAAGGGACCGGAGGGATCCAGCCGCAGGGAGAGTGCCACACTTTACCTTACTTGCGTCACGGGTATAGACGCGGACGGTCACCTCCGAAAAATGTGTGGGTATCACGTAACTCACGGCATCCTGGGGGACGGCGAAGCAGCGGCGGTCGTCGAACTTGCTATAGAAACGGATCGAATCGACTGGGTTCTCATCGTTCTTACCAAAGTTGAGGTTGTACCACTTGAGCGTCACGTCGTCGACGGTCAGATGCGCATTGTCACCCTGGTGCGCCACCACGGCCTCCGCATTGATGTGGCGCTGCCAGGCAAGCGAAGGTGGAGGGGCGCAGATAATGACGATACATGGTTAGTGGAGTACGGTAACAGAGTGTTCTTCAGCACGGTTGGCATCAGTTGGTAGTTCCTTTTTTTTTCTTTTTCTTTTGTTCGTCCAGGAGGGTGGGTCGGTGCCGGCAGTCCACACGCTCACAGGGCCGGCTCTTTTTCCCTTCACCATTCAACTCTCCTCTAAAACATACCTTGGTCAGTGTGCCACGTAAGTGGCCAGGTAGGACCACTTCGTCCACGAATCTATACAGATCGCGGCGACGTAGTCGCTTGAGGAGGGCTCGTGCCGACGCAAGCTCCGGACCCCGCGAACGCTCGATATCGCGTAGAATGTCGTCCGTCAGGTTGAGGTACCGCTCAGGATCTCGCAAGGCTTCAATGAGCTGCAGCTCAGGCTCGGCCTGGACCAAAGCGTCCACGATCATTAGCTCGATGGCCGACTCGACGCGGTGCGTATAGATACGCTTGAACAGACTGAAGCGGGTGTGGAACATATCGTACAAGTTATACACTTCCTTGTGGTGGTAGCAAATTTGGTCGTCAATCACCCGGCTCGCAATCATCAGGCTAGTTCGCGGAATAGAGGGACGGGGAAAAAGGTTGTGCCGTAAGGAGTTGGATCGGAGGAGGGGGGTAGCTGGTAAGGGATCGTGGAACAGGTAAGGGAGAACATTGTCAAGGACTCCTCGGTGGCCGGCGTTACCTCCAGGGTGCGGCTTTTATTCTTACCGTGAGCTATCGCAGCTGCTCTTCAGGCCTACGTTGTAGCAATCCCGGCCGAGGTAGTCGAACTTGTCTACATCCACTCCGTTGCGCTGGTTGGCTACGATATCAAACAGGAAGAGTTTCTCCTGGGATTGGGCACTAAGGAGAGAAGAAGGAAGTGGGGGGAGGGAATTCGAGCATAGGGGGGGGGGTGTCGCATGGTTAAAAGTTGCCAAGTCCTTTAAGTCGCAGGATCGTTTGGCCGGTACTCTCATCGTAGAGTGGTGACCTCTTGCCGCAGCCAGTGTAGATGTTGGGTTCCTTGTGATGTTTCACCCATCCACGCACTAACGCCCTCACCACCCTTACCCTGTCCTTTGGCGAACCCGAATTCCTACTTACCCTTGGCTGGTGGGCTTACCAACAATGAGGTCGTTGATAAACCGTACGTCCTGCTGGTCTAGATCGAGGTAGTTGTCGTCTACCATATACTCGAACATCATTTGCGATCCCTGTTCATGCGTCCACCCTAGCCCAGGACTGGTTCAGCGCCAACCACGTGAGGATGGGGAGGTAGTGTCAAGAGGGTTTGTTTGTGAGAATCGAGTCACCGGTGCTGGTGCACGGCGTGGCAGACCGGGCCATTGAACGTCGCACTTACCTCAGACGGGGCACAATGGTTGAGTCGAATAAATGGCTAAAGGGGCCGTGGCCTGTATACGGGTTGGTTATGGGTGGTGAGCACGGGTCAGCAGGAAAAGGTCAGGAGGGAGGGGGAGGTCGCGGTTTAGAGATGCAGGGGGGAGGGAGGGAGAGAGAAAGGGAGGAGGGTGATCTACGCTCTATTACCTTGGAAAAGGGTATAGGGTACACGCGCAGGAAGGAAACGGGGCTCGTTACATACCTAGATCATGACAGAGGCCAGCCACCTGCACGCATCGGACATCTCGCTTGGTAATGCCCAGTTCCGGTTGGCTTTCCTGGAACCGGCGTACGAGGCTGCCGGCCAGATATCCGACACCGAGGCAGTGTTCGAAGCGATTGTGACTGGCGCCCGGGAAAACAAAGTAGGACGCACCCAGCTGTTTAAGGTAGCGTAGGCGCTGGAACTGGGGCGTATCGATCACGCCGGTGCAGAAGCTGTCGAACGCAATATAGCCCTGCGTAGAAGCGAAAGGGATGTTGGGAGAGGGGGGAAGTAGTAAGGCCGGTCAGTCCGAGTGTGCTATAGTGGGATATCCATGCGCCAGACCCGGGCCAGGGTGCCGTCACTTACGTGAAGTGGGTCGTTAAAGAACTTTTCGGTGGGGCCAAGGGGGCTAGTGGGTTGGCCCTCCACTGCCGAAAAGCTGCGGGCGAGCGGCTTAAAATTTGACATGACACTACGCAACAGCGGGCGGGAAGCGGCAGAGGAGAATGGATATGGCTATAGGCACGGATGGGCGAGGTGGGACGGGAGCCGTGGAGGTTAGGCCTAAATAGTCCGCAGCATTCAGTTGGCTGTAGGTGGTGACGGCCCGCAGGTGCGTGGTGGCGGAGGAGGGCAGGGGTGCCCGCACATTCAGAGAAACAGGGGGTAGCGTGTGAGAAGAGAGGAAGGTGATGGCTCCGTAAAAGGGCGGGCAGCCGGCGCACCAAAATGGCGGGGAGGCCGGGGTGGATGGCTTAAAGGGGCGCATACACCCTGCATGGCCTCGTAATGCCCCTCCCTGTCCGGTACGCAGCGAGGAGGGGCTCGTTGGCCCTCGGAGGGGCGACGTCAGGCGGATAATGAACGTCAGCCGGCCCCTCTCGCCCCTTTCTTTGGCTATGTGGTTGGGACGAGCACTTGGGTCCATATGGGCACCATGAGGAAATGGACCGAGGGATCCGCCGGGCATGCACTTACCAGGCCGGGCTGAATGGAATTGGGTCTGGAACGGGAAGGGCCAAGGGGGGGGGGAGGGTGCAACAGGCTGGAAAGTGGAAAAAGGCGGCTGTGAATCGAGGAGTGGAACGTTGCTGGCGTCGGCAATCCCTTAGGGCGCACTGGATAGACGAAATGGTGAAGATGGGCGGAGCAAATGGAGTACGCGAGACAAGAATGGGCAGGTTGCGAGGGTACAAAGTGAGAACGGCGACGCCCGGCCCTCGCAGCTAATATGACGTGAATTCGCCCGAGCCTAACCGGGTTGCCGGAGGTTCGAGAAAGGAGACCCCGGAGCCTACGGCACAGGGCGGGTGTCGGTGACCGTGAGGCACTTCTGCTGCCACCCGCCGGGCCTATCGATAGGGAAGGGGACAGTCAGCGGAAACGGGCCTCTGCAGGGTAGTCCCGTGTGTCGCTTCCCTGGCGCCCGATGCCTGCTCCGGCGCCATTTTTGCGACGCCCACAACCGGCGTTCCGCCCGCCCTGGGCCCTGGCGGTCACTGGGGTGCATCCTTCGCCACGTCAATCCTTACCCGTTCGGTCGGTGACATTGCCCTCTCGCCGTTGTCCTTGACCCAGGTGCGGACAGAGTAGGCGGGTCTGCCCAAGTTCCCGCCACGTGCAAGGCTGGGTAGTAGGGGCGGACTCCGAAAAGTTATCCGCCTGGAACCCTGGTGCCGTGTGTAACCCTCCACTGTCGGAACCGTTTTAAATGCACCGAGGTATTGTGAATGCGAACGACAGCACTATCCACCGGGTAAATTTATCAAGTTCCGCCTGGCCCGTTTGATTGGCTGGCGGGACTGCGGACCCTGAACCCACCCTCCCCTCGAGGTAATCCCACCACCCCGGCGTCTGGTCCGTGAGTTCGAAGTGGCTTCACATCCGACCCGCGGAATCCGATATTCGCCCTCCGCCAGGCGAGACCTACTGTCAATCAGGGCAATATACATAGTTGGCGCCTGGTCTAATTGACACAGCCCGGGCACGGAGCATCCTCTATGCTGGCAAGGTGGGATGCTATCGTTTTTAGCGGACGTGGCAGCTGGGGACGATGCTTGATGCACTCCCCTGGATACGTCGGCGGAATTGAGAATTCTAACGCCAATCTAGAACCCATTGTTTACTTACGGTTAGTCGGACCCTGCGACAACTACCACCATCAGGACTGGCGGTGCCACCCTCTAATGGACGATCCGACGGGACCGGGCGAGAAGGTAAGCCAAAGGGCGGAGGCCGCTGTAACTAAGCCTAGGCTCCTGCCCTAAGTGGTTCGTCCCGGCCTGGGTATATGCCGTGGCCTTGCTGGGGGGAGTTCAGGCGTAGCTGGCTACCGCGGTCGTTCGTACCGGTGCAACGTAGCTGTGCGCCCGCGGCTATGAGACGAGGTAAAAGCTTATGTCTACTGGCTACATGCAGCAAATGGCAGGCAGCCAGAAGGGGAGCGCTGGAGAAAGTAGTGCGTAAATCCGCCCTCCTGTCGGCGGTAAGGACCATGGGGGGGGAGTTCTATCCGATATGCTCACACCGCCTCTCAACGTTCTCCTTCTTCCCTTCCCTTTCTCCCCCCTGGCGTGCGTGGCCCAAGTAGCGTGACCTCCACCCCACCCACCTACCTACTAGCCTCCTGCGCTGTTGCTCTCCTTCCGTCCGCTCTTCTTGTCTCCGTCCAGTACATTCGCTGCATTGCCCGCCCTGTCCGCATTCGCTTTACGTCCCCTTCCGCCGCCTCTCCTCCTTAAGCCCCTTGACCGTTCGCCGTCTTCACGGTACGGAGAACTTTGACCTACTAGACCTGTCCACTGGACAACACTTGCGGTAGGCCGTACGGTCTCAACCCTATAACGACTTCCTCCCGGTCTAACCGCTGTTGGCTCGGACCGTACCACCTTCCCTGCTGTCCTTCCTTCCAGTCGGCCACCCTTCGAACCGGCAGTCCCTACCGCGCGGCTAGCACCTCCCCTTCACTTCACCGCCCTCCTACCATGGGTATGCGTCACAAGGTATTCCTCGACCAGCGCCAAAAGGATGTGTACAGCTGCCGCAAGTGCGGAACTCACCTGGCCACCCACGACCAAATGAAATCCACGGTAGGTTTTCCACTGCCGCTGTCCACCTCTACCTGCCCGCTTGCTGAGTAGTCGGACCTCCCCCTCCCCCCCTCACCTTTCTACCACACCTTCTTCCCCACCCCCCGTCCCACAGAATTTCACCGGTCGCCACGGGGTCGCCTACCTCTTTCTATCAGTGTAAGTCATTCGACTCCCACTTGGGCAGCTGCATGCTTTCCGATACGATATCCCGGTTCTGCAGTGTGGAAGCAGAGATGGCTCACTGTATTGGCCGTGACTGCGACCACCAGGTTGCGGACCACACAAGACACGCTGGGCCCCCCTCCCCGTAGGCCTGTGGCTCACCCTCCCCGCTCGCCCCCCCCCACCGATCCACCCTTGACTTTATCACTGCCCCATCCCTCATGGACCTGCACCTTCCCGACCTTGCCAGCGTCAATGTCTACGAGGGCGACCCGAAGGAGCGTAACATGCTGACCGGTCGGCATGTGGTGCGCGACCTGAGCTGTATGGGCTGCATGGCCTACGTCGGGTGGACGTACGTCAAGGCCTACGCCCGGTCGGAGCGCTACAAGGAGGGCCTGGTCATTTTGGAAGTGTCCATCCTCGACCGCCCGCGCAAGTGAGTCCAAGGCCTGTCACCGCGCCGCCCACCACCACCACCACCACCATCTGTACTCTACTGCCCAATTCGATGCCACTCAGCCGACGCTGAGCCTCCCTCCTCTCCCTCATACCCACCCTTCTACCTTGTTTCCCGCCGATTAGCTAGCTGCCGCTTCTGTATAATCACTCTCTGTAAACCCTATTCTATGCCCCACCTTCCCTCCCTGTCTAATTTTCCAATCTCTGGCGTGCACCGCTTGTTTTTACCTTGTTCTTTTTGATCCGACACGCTCCATGATTTTTCCGCAGCTACACTTACCACCCTATTTCCTCCATAATGATCACCTGCCCTACCCACCCGTCCGACAATAAATCGGTATACCCCTAACCGCTGCCTGGCCCAGCTTTCCCCACGACATAGTATCCTCGTCGCTCCCTTAGCCTTCAGATCTTCCCCCCTTTATGACACGATCCCTGATGCGGGCTACCAAGTTCATACAACTCCCCACCCCTTTAGGTACGATGTGCTATGCCCCCGATCTTGTTCGATATACCTACAAGAGTATCTAAGTAGAGCCTTCGTTTTAAAGCCCCGCGCATTGACCTAGCAAACTCGTGAGACCAGTGACGGGCGAGTGGTCGGAGCGTTGGGGGGGAGGTTTTTTGCTCCGTCACTAAATTCCCCGTATACCCGTGGGTCGTTTATTATATATTATTTTTCGACCACCAGTCCTAGAGGTTGAAGCAACTGGGATTTTCCCCCACGGCTTGAAATCCGCCCCGTTGGAGAGTTCGGCGGTTTCACCCTGCCCAACCCGCCGTCCTCGCCCGTGATGGCAGGGGGAGGGATGGAGCGAGCCGGATGTCGTCGTCCCACCTCTTCTCTCGCCCGACTCAACTCTCCCCCCACCAGCCAGCGGCGCTTGCTTTGGTTGCGCCTGGGCTTCGTGTACCGCCCAGCCCGCTTCCCTCGCTGACGTGCCGGTCCGCCCTCATTCCCTTCCATCTTCCACATCACATCTCTTTCGTTGTATTTATCGCAACTTTATTTACCGTTTATCCCACTCTTTCCTCCATCCCTTTTTTGATCTTCACCATGTCTGACGGGGAGAACCAGCAATCCGAGTACAAGATCGAGACCGTCCAGTTCGACGCTCGGTTCCCCAACACCAACCAGAGCAAGAACTGTGGCCAGAACTACGCTGACTACTACAAATGCGTCGCTGCCCGTGGCGAGGACTTCCCCCTGTGCAAGCAATTCTACCGCAACTTCCGTAGTCTGTGCCCCGACGACTGGGTAAGTAGCCGCCTTCAGACCGCGGCTCCTCTACCAACCCCACCGCACTCCGGATCCATTCTAATACGCTCCATTTACTGCCACTCTCCGTCCTCTTCCTCCTACAGATCGAGCGCTGGGACACTGCCCGCGAAGAAGGCCGCTCGCCCTTTTTCCCCAACACCACGAACAGCGAGCACTAACCTGTGCTTCTCCGTCACCCCCACGCACCTGTGCTGTAGATTGTCGCCGTGCGGGACCGCTCTTCAGTCTAATACAGAGACAATGTCTTCCAGCATCCTCTTGATTCGACCGTAGGGTGTCCGTACGTAGTACTTGGCGACGCACTTAAATAAAAGGACTATCCTCCCTGTCACATTTCTGACCAGCGGCGTATCTAAACTGGCGCTAAGAGATAGCGTGGATTCTCAGTGGAACCAAAGAAGGAAAAGGTGTCTGGGCTACTTGGTGTTCAGATAATAAGGAAGGAGGGGGGAGATACCCGGAACGCCCACATTTGCCACTTGCCCTTTGCCGAGACGTTTGAACGGGCAGCCACTGCTCCTGCCAGTCAATACGACCGTGGCGAGGCCTCCAGGGTCAGTGGGGTGAGGGGGAAGCCAGATGACCTCCTCCTCCTCCTCCTCCTCCTCCTCCTCCCAAAGCAGCCCTAAGCTAGTTATGTAGGCCGCACCATTGCTCGCCAAGTTCGTCCGCTGGGCCGGCCATACCGCCTTCCTTTTTACAGGCCACGTCCATTTTGTAACATACTGCCTCGACTCTACGCCCATTCGCCCCGCATTCATTCCGCCTTTCTCCTGTCAGCCATCTCAATCGAACCACTGCCCCTTCCCGTCGGTCTAGGCAGATTTCGACCACAACCAACTTACTCGCCAAGGCGCCCCATGGAGAAGGCTTTTGCGCCGCTCGTCGTGACGCCGGCGTTGCGCCCGACCCTCCGCAATCAAGAACCCATTGTTGTCGTTCAGAACCACGTGGGCCTCTACGAAGGGTAAGTATGGCCGCGACTTTCTACCCGCCCGTCCGCCCAAGCCCAGGCCGAAGCGACTCACCCTGACGTACCTCTTTGCCTCATTCCCTACCCGTTATCCTCACCAACCATAACAGCAATAGGAAGCACCCCCACCATAACGATGGCAGCTTGTACCTGACACCTCTTCGGCTCCTGTACGTTGATCGGGTAAACCCCCACACTAGGTCCCTCAGCCTGGATCTGGCTCAGGTGAAGACTGCGGTCGCCCAGGCCGGTTTCTTAACTTCGTCGCCCAAGGCTGTCCTGACCCTCCGCCCTAAGTCTATGACCGCGGGCGACGCCCCGCTGTCAACGGCGGCCGCGTCCTCAATCGGCTGGCAATGTCGGATCTGCCGCCACGACAATAGCGGTGCCGCAGTCAAGTGTGCCCTGTGCGGAGTGACCCGGCCTCCAATAGCCGCCGGAGATCCCTCAGCTCCGCTAACGGCTCTGGCTTGCCCTGCCTGCACCTTCCACAACCACCTTAGTATGCGGGACTGTGAATTGTGCGGCTCACCCCTGCGGCCGGCCTTTGGACCACCTCCCACTGCCCCACCGGCCTCTGCCTCACCCCTACCGAGCGACCTGTTGGTTAAGCTGTCATTCCGGGGCGGTGGATCCACATCTTTCTTTACCGCTTTGCAAACCGCCCTTCGGGAGGCGGCGTGGGCTCGTCGACCGGACCCAGCGCCCCTCCCAGCCGCCCCAACCCCGACCCGGGCTGTGGGTGGGATCAGTCAAATCGTCAGCCGTGTAGACGCTTCCCACCGTGCAACAGATGACACTCTCACCGCCGCCTTCCAGGATTTGGATGCCCTCCAGGCTATGGCGCACGAGATGGTGCGATTGGCCGGGACGCTGGCCACTAAGGCTGGACCGGCCTCCGCCCCAACCGATGGTTCCGATACAGGGAACCTCAAGCACTGGCTCTTCAGCCTAGGAATTGACAGTCCCGTGACAAAAGACACGGCGGGCGCCGCTTACCACTCGGAACTGGCCAAAGAGCTCGAGGAGTTTCTGGATCCCGTCTTGGCCCGCGTCGGTGGCATCCTGGCCCTCGTCGACGTGTATTGCCTCTTCAACCGAGCCCGGGGTGTAGGTGAGTATCATTTTTGTCTATACACACTAGGAGCCGGGAGTCGGGACCCGGAATAGATACGACTGGCCCAGTTTGCCTCCTTCCCCCTCTCCTCCTCAATGCTCTCTTTTAAGTCCCCCCACGCTTGCTGAACCTGTTGTATTCGACCTACCCTTGCAGCCCTCGTATCGCCTGAAGACATCTACAAGGCCTGTACCCTGTTCGGCACGCAAGGCTTGTCGCTGCGCCTGCGGCCGTTCTCGAGTGGACTCCTGGCCGTACAATCAGTCGACCTTAGTGACGCGGTCGTCGCACAGCGATTCTGTCAATACCTCCAGACCTTCGGCGCCATGACTGCAGTCGAGCTGGCTTCCTACGAACAGATGGCGACCCCGTTGGTCCATGAACTGCTACTGGTAAGACATTATCCGACTCCGTGGGCCCAGAGATTTGTAAGGGACGCTACCCCCGCACCGCCTAGCATGATAACGTCCCCCCCTCCTTGACCTGCCACCTTTGGGCTCTTGGCACTTACCCGTCTGCCTATGCCCTCCCACTCTTCCCTTTTTTTCACTCACACCCAGATTGTCGAAGAGCGAGGCGACATTTGCCGCGACGACTCGTTGGAGGGTCTTAAATTCTACCCCAACCGCTTCCCCGAAATGGCGCTCGACGGTGCCGTCTAGTAGAGATACCCTGCTTCCGTCCCCTTCGTGCCACTGTTGATCTTATTAATCAGGTACCATGTGATAAAGCCACCATGTAATACCTGTTGAGCTGGTCGGGCTTGATACCCGACATCCAGCGTGACTATACACGGCCATTACCCCTACGGGCGCCAAGGTCATATGGGTACATCCCTCCGCATCCTCCACTGCTCCGCGGTATAGGTCACGGTTCCTTTCACTCCCTGGATCACGCGGTACCGCCAGTTGCCCTAATTATGCAAACCGGGCGGCTTAGGAAGTGAGCTGCACGCCAAAACCAGCGGAAGCGCCTCTTTGCACTCGTCTGTACGACGACTACTATATGTCCGTCCAATGGGGAGGACTGGGGGCAGTTTACTACGGAGTGGAGCTGGAAATAGGTTTGAAGTACAAAACTGGCCGTAACGGCTCCGATGTGACAGCACACTTTATATAGGTACCGAGTTGGGGGCCGGGGACGCCTCCTGCAAGACCGACAACCGCCCTTCCGCTTCCCTATTCCTCTAGCATCATCGGCGAGCCCGACGGTGCTGCCCTCGGTCCTTCACCTAACGGCCATATCAGGCCGGTGCCGCAAGGCCCCATCCTCACTTCCGCTCTACACTCTCCACTGCTATAGCGATGCGACTTAGACCCGGAGTTATTTGGTTAAGCGTGGCACTCGCCTCCAAAACCGCAGGCCAACTACCCACACTGACGGAACCGACCGTCGCGGCGAGCCCCGTTGTCTCACCGTCCCTAGAAGGTCTACCCCTCGAGCTACTACAACTGGTAACCCGACATTGTCCGCGGTCGTCCCTAACTAACCTCCGGCTGACCAGCCGTCGCCTCGACACGACTGTCCGACATTTAACTCTGGCCCAGGATGAGGTAAGCACCGTCCCGCCTCTTCCTCCGGCCAGCCTGGCGAAACAGGGCAGGTTTAGTAGTAGTGACCCGCTGTTCTAACTCTGCAAACGGTGGCTTCCAACGGGACTGCCTATAACTTCCTCATGACTGTGGCTACACTGAAGCAATCTGAACTTATCCCTCACGCCCTTACCTCGTCTGCCATTCACCGTTGTCGCCGCCGCTTAGGTTCGCCACATTACACGTCGGATTCAGGCCAGTGATATGCTCCCCGCTACCGACTTGACCGCGCTGGCTAGATTAGTCCGGCAGTTGGCCCCAACCCAATTGGTCGACCTACTTCCGCTCATGCAAGTTAATATCGATGCCCGACTGCGGTGCAGTAAATTGTACCGGGGATACGCCAACCTTACCACCCGCACTTTCCGCGAACACCATTTCATTGCGTACCTTGTGGCCCGCCAGGTAAACCCAGAGATACCCGGACTTTTGCTCTCTAAATTGGGGCAGGTTTGTCTAGATCCACTCGTCCGCTGCCGATTCCCGCTCTCGCTGGCCGCTGCCGACGCATTGAGTGCTGCGGTTCTGACCAACCAGGCCACACTCATCGAGACCCTCTTGCACACCGTTCCGACAGGCAACCTCCATGCGCCGCGCTTCCTCTTTAAGCAGCTGTGCTACGCCATGTACTATCGCCACTTCGCAGCCGCCCGGGTCCTGCTCCACGCTCTCTCCATTGAAAGCCTGCCGACCTCTCATCGCTCTCAATATGACGCGTTCTGCCGGGTGCTTACCGTCCCGAACCCGTCCGCACGGTGGCCCGCAGAGCTCTTTGCTCTAGACACCGAAGTGTTCAACCCGCCGTCAGGAGTTACCGGCGAGCCCCTTGCCGCCCTGGAAGTGACGGAAATTGAATGATTTTAGGACTTTGCCCCCTTTTTCGAACCCGCCGGGCTAAGGTGAGTGACTTATCTAGCTTGCCTGGCTGTCTATTGACCGAGCGCAAGGGATACTTGTCTATCCTCAGAGCAATACCAATTGCCGCAGCCTCCGTACAAAAGTATTGATTGGGGCTGATTCATAATGTCGCACCGCTTTGGTGCTGGTATACGGGATCCTGGATGACGGCGAAGGGGTACGCCGCTTGCTGTTGAATGCCGCAGACAACTTGGTTGATTGTACGTGTGTCGGATCAGCCCGGGCTTCCCATGCAAGCTAACAATAAACCATCCAACCAATCAATTCTGGTTTGCTGATCAAAAGGATTTGTTTTAATAAAATAGAGGTTGGCTACAACTCTAACTTCTGGGCGTTTGGCCTGGCTGACTTGAACAATATAGTAGCTACCGTAATCGCCACCCAACTTAATAACCTTGGGTGGGTGGGTGGGGAGGGGTTCCAGGCATTATGCTCTTCTCGACAAAGTACAAGACGGGAATCAGCCCCAGTGCGCGTATGGCGGGTCGACATACCAAACTGCAGATTGAGGCCTCCCCGGTCGGCTAGCGAGCCAAGGCGCATGCAAACAAACCCACCAGCTACACTTGATGCCTTTCCAAGGTGGGACGGACGACAGAATACGCCTTTGTCACAGGAAAGCGACGGTTTCGTTAGCTGCAGTACGATGGCGCGGGGGGGAGGGGTTCACGGTATCACTTTCAAGCTGAGGGCCCATCCCACCAGCCCTGGGTCGATCCAGGGTTATCGGGGGTATTCTACTGGACAATTGCACTGCATCCGGCTATGAATGGGAGGTTGAGACTCCTGTGGTGGCGTCCGTACGGCGTTCGAGGACGACCGGATATAGCTTCAGGACCTTGGTGGTGTGTCCAACGTAATTGAGCTGGGCTGGCGGTCGCACAGGTTCCTCCCTGCCGGTGGTCTGGGCCGCCTGATCATCTGGCAGCAATTGCGGCAAGAATGAAGGTAAGGTATAGAAGGACGGAGGTTTATCTGGTTAGTATCGGTGCAGACCAATCCACCCTTACCTACCGCCACGCTCGCACGAGTACACAAGGTGGATTTTGGACATACCGGTCGGCCGCACGGCGAATATGAGATCCGACCCAACCGCGTCTTCGTACTCGCCACGGTACGTTACCCCGGCGTAGGCAATGAAGGGCGTGTCTGAGTCGATTGCCTGGACGGGTAAAAATGAAAATAGGAACAAAAGCCGTAGTTAGGTAACGGTCGAGCGGACGGTATGAATAATGCTAGCGAAGCCACCCTACATCCCTCGGGCTACAACCAAGGGCCGCAGACCGCACTGTCCCACTGCGCGGAAAGGAAGCGTGGCTTATGGAACGCGTTGTAACCTACCGTCACAGCAACGGGTACGTTCCCCCGAGCCGGCAACCCCTCGGGGGCCACGTCCTGATTGGGC